>JARQOC010000005.1:393231208-393425462 GCA_033576535.1 Allobates femoralis
ACAGGCCCCCCCATGGTATACAGGCTCTCCCCATTGTATATACAGCAGCCTCCGCAGTGGTAGTATACAGCAGTCTCTGCAGTGGTAGTATACAGCAGTCTCCCCATTGTAGTATACAGCAGCCTCCGCAGTGGTAGTATACAGCAGTCTCCCCAGTGGTAGTATACAGCAGCCCCTCCCCCTGTGGTAGTATACAGCAGTCTCCCCCTGTGGTAGTATAACAGCAGTCTCCCCTGTGGTAGTATACAGCAGTCTCCCCCTGTGGTAGTATACAGCAGCCCTCCCCCCTGTGGTATATACAGGCCCCCCTGTGGTAGTATACAGCAGCCCTCCCCCCCTGTGGTATATACAGGCCCCCTGTGGTAGTACACAGCAGCCCTCCCCCTGTGGTATATATAGGCCCCCTGTGGTAGTATACAGCAGCCCTCCCCCCTGTGGTATATACAGGCCCCCTGTGGTAGTATACAGCAGCCCTCCCCCCTGTGGTATATACAGGCCCCCTGTGGTAGTATACAGCAGCCCCCCCCCCCTGTGCTATATACAGGCCCCCCGTTGCTGCCGCCGCACACCTGTAAAAGAAGAGCTTTCATTCTTACCCTCCTGTGACCTTGCGCGCATCGCCCGCTCTCCTTCCTGCTTCTACCCGGCGTACATCCATATGACCGCGCACAATAATGATGTCATTATAGGCTCCGGTCACGTGGATGGACGCTGGGTAGAAGCAGGAAGGAAAGCAGAGGATGCGTGCGCGGTCACAGAGGGTAAGTATGAAAGCTCTTCATTTACAGGTGTGCGGGGCAGCAACGGGGGCCTGTATATAGCACGGGGGGGCTGCTGTATACTACCACAGGGGGGGGAGCCGTCACTGACTCGGTATAAGCCGAGGGGGGCACTTTTCAGCCCAATTTTTGTGCTGAAAAGCTCGGCTTATACACGAGTATATACGGTATATGTGCAGTGGGGGGAATAAGTATTTGATTCCTTGCTGATTTTGCAAGTTTGCCCACTAACAAAGACATGAACAGTCTATAATTTTAAGGGAAGGTTAATTTCAACAGTGATAGATAGAATATCAAAAATAAATCCAGAAAATGACATTGTCTAAATTATATAGTTATTTGCATTTTGCAGAGAGAAACAAGTATTTGATCCCTCTAGCAAACATGACTTAAACAGTCATATGTTTCTTGTAGTTGATGAGGTTTGTGCACGTCAGGAGGAATTTTGGTCCTATCCTATTTGCAGACCATCTCTAAATCATTAATGGTGGGTTTACACGTTGCGATATATGCGTCCAACTCCGACTAAAAGTCACGTGGCTCGTGAGTTGGACCCAATATCGTTCCTGCGTTGTATGGTGTGAACATCCGATACGATGCAGGAACGATGGCAAACCGATATCGTGGGTCGAATGAGCGTGCTATTCAACCGCCCGATATTGGATGCCAGTTGGAGCCGGATCGTCCTGTGTGACAGCCCAACTCCGATGTGTACTGCTACGTCACCCATTCACTCCCATGTTAAATGGTCGTTCCTGGGTTGGGGGCGTACACATCGTCGGGATGTTGTATCCTGATATCGCGCTGTGTAAACCGGCGATGCGATGCAGGGAAAAGCGCGCTCAAAAAACGCGTCGTTGGATGCGCTATTGGGCCGATATCGCGACGTGTAAACCCACCATAAGACTTTGAGGCTGCCACTAGACAATTCAAAGCTTCAGCTCTCTCCATATGTTTTCTATGGGATTAAGGTCTGGAGACTGGCTAGGCTGCTCCATGTGTCACGCTGGACAAAGGAATGTCCGACAACCGTGCGTGATAGTGGAGCACGTACCAATGATGTCCGGTGTGTTACACAGAACAACAGACAGGGAGACACCAGGTGAATAAATATAGTGGAGGGCCCTGCTCATAGGGAACGGGGGAGAGGTGACCTGCACTCACCTGCGGCTGTGCCTAGATCTCCGTACCATCCCTATACAAGTTCTTTCAACTCGTTGCCGAGAACGATACCTAGAGCCCTCGCTGGCCCTGATGTTAGCCCTCACTACTGAAAGGTCGGTGGAAACACTAGTCCACAACCACTGCACTATAGGAGACATGAGGGAAATGGAAGACAGACAAGGAACAAGACAGCAACTTCACGTCTGCTGTCACTTCACCAGACAGCAGACGACTTAACAGCACAGGAATCTGCAGAAAGCTTCCTCCACCTCCAGAAGCTTTGACCAGTATGAATTAAATCTCCAGCAAGGCATGCTGGGACAAAGGGATATATGAAGGGGAAAAAGCAATTGCAGAAAGGCCGCACCTGAACAAGACCTAATGAGCTTACTGGCAGTAGACTGACATTAACTCTTCCACTGCCTAAGGAAAAAAGGACGTTTAACATCAAGTCTCAACACAGACATGAGACTGGGGTCAAAAGCAGTCACAAGACTCCCTGGTAAGAGAGACCATCGTGACACCATGATCTTAATGTGCTTTTTTGAGCCACTTCTTTGTTTCCTTGGCTGTATGTTTTGGGTCATTGTCGTGCTGGAAGACCCAATCACAACCCATCTTTTAATGTCCTGGCAGAGGGAAGGAGTTTGTCACTCAGGATTTTATGGTACATGGCTCCATCCATTGCCCATTAATGCATGCGGTGAAGTAGTCCTGTGCTTTTAGCAGAGAAACACCCCCAAAACATAATGTTTCCACTGCCATGCTTTACTGTGGGTCAGAACAGGGATGGCTAGCACTCAAGGTCAGCTTGTTCTATGGTGCACGTGAACGGATCAAGTGATCCAGTTGCAATGTAAAATTAAATCACTGCACACATATGCTTGAAGTGTTGCTTTAGATGAAAGTTTATTTATACAACAGGTGAGTGAAGCAACTAGATAGATGTTTTGGCCAACTAGTGGCCTTGATCACAATGTTGCTGAAGGAGTGCAACCTTGATGAGGGGGTTATGTTCCTTGGTGTGGCATGTGAAGTCAATACTTGAGACCAATACAACCATATAAGGAAATAGGATGGAGCCAATATTAATCCAGCTTTGGAAGTCAAAATCTGGCCCATTCAGGTCAGGTGTTCTTATATAGGATTTGTGTAGCCAGTTTGTATGGTCTCTTCCTGGATTTCTATGGTGCTCCTTGTATGGTTCTAATGCCAGGGAGATAATTCCTCTAGGTGGCCACGGGTGGTCACTCTGGTGTCTTATTTGCATGTGCTGTAGAGAGCTTTAGCTATCTTGCTGTGTGGTGCTGGCATTTCTGTGCCTTAGCGGCACCTCACTAAGAGAAACCTGAAGACTAACCTCTACCGACAAACGTTCTGCCTACACTAAGACCCAGCCGTCGCATCGTCACATGATCAGTGCTTTCCCCTCCTACTGTTTCCTCACCCGCCCCCATAGACTGTGAGCCTTCATGGACAGGGTCCCCTCCCTCCTGTATCTGTAAACTAGATTGTCCAAATCTACTGTACTTGTCCGCGTTCTCCCCTCTTCATATGTAAAGCACCATGGAATCTAATGTCGCTATATAAATAAATAATAATAATAATCAAGGCCACTAGCTGTTTATCTAGTCGCTTCACTCACCTGTTGTATAAATAAACTTTCACCTAAAGCAACACTTCAAGCATATGTGTGCAGTGATTTAATTTTACAATGCTTTACTGTGGGGATAGTGTTCTTTGGGTCATAGACAGCATTTCTCTTCCTCCAAACACGGCGAGTTGAGTTAATGCCAAAGAGCTCAATTTTTGTCTCATCTGATGACAGCATATTCTACCAATCACTCTCAGAATTACCATGGTGTTCATTGGCAAGCTACAGACGGGCCTGCACTTGTACCTTCTTGACCAGTGGGACTTTGAAAGCACGCAGTGTTTCTCAACTCCAGTCCTCAGGACCCACCAACAGATCTTGTTTTCAGGATTTCCTTAGTATTGCACAGGTGATAGTATACTCATCTGCACTGGGGATAATTCAAACCCTTTTGCAATACTAAGGAAATCCTGAAAACACGACTTGTTGGTGGGTCCTGAGGACTGGAGTTGAGAAACACTGCACTACAGGTTTTTAATCCATTACGGCGTAATGTGTTACCAATGGTTTTCTTGGAGACAGTGGTCCCAACTGCCATGAGATCATTAACAAGTTGCCTCCGTGTAGTTTTAGGCTGATCTCTCACCTTCCTCATGATCCTGAATACCCCACAAGGTGAGATTTTGCATGGAGCCCCAGATCAATGTTAATGGACACTCATTTTGTATTTCTTCCATCTTCTACTATTGCACCAACAATTGTCTCCTTCTCACCAGGCGTCTTACTTAGGATTTTGTAGCCCATTCCAGCCTTGTTCAGCTCTAGGATCTTTTCCTTGACATCCTTAGAAAAGTCTTTGGTCTTGCCCATGTTGTAGAGGTTAGAGTCTGACTGATTAATTGAGTGTGTGGACAGGAGTCTTTTACACAGGTGACAATTTGAGATGTCTTTAATGCAGGTAACGAGCTGATTAGGAGCATCTAACTGGTCTGTATGAGCCAGAACTCCTAATGGTTGGTAGGGGATCAAATACTTATTTCTCTCTACAAAATGCAAATACATTTATATAATTTAGACAATGTGTTTTTCTGGATTTTATTTTTGATACTCTATCTCTCACTATTAAACTGAACCTACCCTTAAAATTATAGACTGTTCATGTATTTGTCAGTGGGCAAACTTACAAAATCAGCAAGGGATCAAATAATTATTCCCTTCACTGTACCTGAACTGTTTTGGTCTGATCTTCACAACTGATTTACATCACTGGACGCACATTAAAAAAAAGCCTGAGGAACATTTGATACATATACAGTTGTGGCCAAAAGTATTGACGCCCCTGCAATTCTGACAGATAATACTCTGTTTCTGCCTGAAAATGATTGCAATCACAAATTCTTTGGTATTATTATCTTCATTTAATTTGTCTTCAATGAAAAAACACAAAAAGAATTGTCCTAAAGCCAAATTAGATATAATTCCACACCAAACATAAAAAAGGGGGTGGACAAAAGTAATGGCACTGTTAGAAAAATCATGTGATGCTTCTCTAATTTGTGTAATCAACAGCACCTGTAACTTACCTGTGGCACCTAACAGGTGTTGGCAATAACTAAATCACACTTGCAGCCAGTTGACATGGATTAAAGTTGACTCAAGCTCTGTCCTGTGTTCTTGTGTGTACCACATTGAGCATGGAGAAAAGAAAGAAGACCAAAGAACTGTCTGAGGACTTGAGAAACCAAATTGTGAGGAAGCATGAGCAATCTTAAGGCTACAAGTCCATCTCCAAATACCTGAATGTTCCTGTGTCTACCATGCGCAGTGTCATCAAGAAGTTTAAAGCCCATGGCACTGTGGCTAACCTCCCTGGATGTGGACGGAAAAGAAAAATTGACGAGAGCTTTAACGCAAGATTGTGCAGATGGTGGATAAAGAACCTCGACTAAAATCCAAACAAGTTCAAGCTGCCCTGCAGTCCGAGGGTACAACAGTGTCAACCCATACTATCCGTTGGCGTCTGAATGAAAAGGGACTGTATGGTAGGAGACCCAGGAAGACCCCACTTCTTACCCCGAGACATAAAAAAGCCAGGCTGGAGTTTGCCAAAACTTACCTGAGAAAGCCTAAAACATTTTGGAAGAATGTTCTCTGGTCAGATGAGACAAAAATAGAGCTTTTTGTGCAAAGGCATCAACATAGAGCTTACAGGAGAAAAAAAGGCATTCAAAGAAAAGAACACGGTCCCTACAGTCAAACATGGCGGAGGTTCCCTGATGTTTTGGGGTTGCTTTGCTGCCTCTGGCACTGGACTGCTTGATCGTGTGCATGGCATTATGAAGTCTGAAGACTGCCAACAAATTTTGCAGCATAATGTAGGGCCCAGTGTGAGAAAGCTGGGTCTCCCTCAGAGGTCATGGGTCTTCCAGCAGGACAATGACCCAAAACACACTTCAAAAAGCACTAGAAAATGGTTTGAGAGAAAGCACTGGAGACTTCTAAGGTGGCTAACAATGAGTCCAGACCTGAATGCCATAGAACACCTGTGGAGAGATCTAAAAATGGTAGTTTGGAGAAGGCACACTTCAAATATCAGGGACCTGGAGCAGTTTGCCAAAGAAGAATGGTCTATAATTCCAGCAGAGCATTGTAAGAAACTCATTGATGGTTACCGGAAGCGGTTGATCGCAGTTATTTTGGCTAAAGGTTGTGCAACCAAGTATTAGGCTGAGGGTGCCAATACTTTTGTCTGGCCCATTTTTGGAGTTTTGTGTGAAATGATCAATGTTTTGCTTTTTGCTTCATTCTCTTTTGTGTTTTTTCATTTAAGACAAATTAAGTGAAGATAATAATACCAAAGAATTTGTGATTGCAATCATTTTTAGGAAGAAACTGAGTTTTATCTGACAGAATTGCAGGGGTGTCAATACTTTTGGCCACAACTGTAAAGACTAATATTAATGAAGAAGCCAGTAAGATAATAGACAAGAGGCAGGAGAGACCCAAGCAGCCATAGTAAAAAGAAGAGATTCTAAATATCATAGACAAAAGACAAATGGTAAAGGCAAAAAGTAAAAAGCAGGCCACAGATATCATCAGTAGAAGAATAAAGAGAGCCATTTGAGCAGACCAAAAACTTTATTACCAATTTATATGTACAGAGATAGAAAGTGAACATCTGCAGGGCAAGGCAAGAAAAAAATACCTAAGGATCAAAGAGATACAATGAAAGTTTCAACCAAAATTGGGCATGTTGAAAGACTCCAACATGAACAAAACAGTTCAAGGAAAGACTATACGGAGTACCTCAACATGAATGACTCAGTAGTAAAGGAAGAAACTGAGATTGAAATGAGAGCTGAGCATAATGAAAGACAAAATCTTTGTTGTAATAAAGCATCTGGATGTGACAATATTCTAATAATGCTAATGAAGTCCTCTGAAGCAGCAGTTGATGTCATCATACACCTGTGTCACCAGATACGGACAACTGGTAACTGGCCCAAGGACTGGACAAGATTGGTGTTTGCTTCATCAACTACATCAAAGACTTCAACTGTTGATCACCAGAAACTTTGGAACACCATGAAGTAATATGTGTGTGCTCAACCTTCTTATCAGCTTCATTAGGAATATTCCATCTTCATGCAGGTTAATAAGGTGTATAGTCTGACATGTAGCTAATCCCCCTGTCTTCTTAAGGAAAAGGCTCTGGAGTTGTGACCTTCTCGTTTATTGACAGTTCATTACGACAGGAAAGGGTGAAACTATAAGATGCAATAACAACAATATTTCAGAATACTTAACTGTACAGTAAATAATATTCAGATAGTCTGCAATACATAGTATGAGGTATTTCCCAGATAGTTTTCTTATTAACTATGCTGGGAGCAGGTTGTTAACATAAAACACAAGGTACAGATTACTGCTAAAATGGCTTCTCATTAAAGGTGAAGATGAAAATGGCTTTTGTAAAAACAAGACCATAATGCAACAGGAACTTACCATAAAACTCTAGGAGCTTTCCTATAATGCAATCCAAATTGAACTAAAACAAATACATAAAATCATGCAAATGTTTGGTAACAGCAAATGATGCTGTTACCAAACAATGGCTTAGAATATAAATACAGAACATTGTTATGTTATATTTGCTATACACATGAAGAGAAGTCATTACACTTTCTGAGCAATACCGTGCGGAGGCAGAACACTCCCCGCTTGACGATGACCAACGTCACTATTGTGTTTATTGGATGAAAACCGCAGAACGAGCCTTTACTGGTCTGAGGAACAATTTGGTCCTACCTTGTTTTTCTTTTTTTAATTATACCTTTCATACAATTCCATCTTTACAAGGGAACGTCTTGGTAATGAGACCTAATGGCCATTAGACTGGCAGTCTTTTATTAGTACTAAATTGCAGGGCTAGAGGTTAGGTTTGCTGGTTTGCCACTTTCTCATCTGTACTGTTTTTTCCACTTGTCCCAGAAAGTGTTGGAGAGACTCTGAACCTGTCTTAAAGAAGTTATGTTATGGTCTTTGATATTAAATTCTCCAGGCAGAGGGATCCAAGATGGCCGCTGACTCGGGAGGCTGCACCTGATACAGCTCCACTAAGACCTACAGCATCCACAGCCATCCATCACAGGAGAGCCCTCAAACTGCCTGTCTACCACCCCCGACAGCTCTGCAGGCCACCAAAGACCCAGGAGACCTGAAAAAACGACATTCTGAGCTTACATCAGCTCATCCCAGGTTGGTCTCCCACGAGCCCCAGGCCACCTCCATCTTGGGCCTAGCATAAGCCCATCCCACACCCCCGCACTAATTTCCACCTGCCCTGTTGACTAGCTCGCCCGCTGATTACAACCAACAACAGCCGCAGAATCAGCTGGCACAGCGGGGCTGTGGAGCGGAGATATCGACGCGGGAAGCAGTGATTGACACCTGCGACACCCGGAGACCGCTCCTCCGCAGCCATGCTCCTGTTACTGAGGGCGTATAGCAGTGCATTATCGGCGGCCCTGGGCCTCCCCGCGGCCTGTGGGAAAATAAGACAGTTGTGTGCCCAGGAGGAGTGGAGGAGCTGTGGGAGCGCAAGGTTAACAGCGCAAGGAGCTCACTTCCGGCCGCCGCCATTGTCTGCAAAGCGCCCCGCAGCTGGCACTATACACCAAACTCCAGAGTGCTGGGAGCAGCGGTGGGGGAGCAGAAAGTGGGGCACACAGTGTGTGACTGGGAAAACACAAGGGCACTACCCAGAGGGAGAGATAATAAGAAGTGTGAAGAAGTAGGCAGCCGACCTGCTGTGGGAAATATACAGCATCTACACATTATAAACAGCATCCCCACTACCAGATATTACCCCCCTGCAGAGCCACAGAAACAAGCAGCAAAGTAGGGGCTATAAGAGACAGTGCAAGCTGGCACTAAAATAAAGGGCTGAAGACAACCTACTACTGTCTAAAGAAGAAACCCATAAAACAACACCTAAAACCTTCTTGCACAGGAAAAGTTGATATAAAATTAACTCTTTAACTACCCTTGCAACAGACACGGGTCCATAGCGCTAACGGCCAGCTGGGGGCACTGAAGGACTACCTAAAATACTACCTTCAGAAACTCTACATCTTAACAGTTCCCAACCCCTACTCTGCTCAGGAAAAACTCACAGGGAAATAACCCCTTAACTGGAACACCCCATCTTCTGGATCTCTACTTAAACTAATTGATTTTCTAGATAAATCTCCAGACCCCGCTATGTGAGGGTTTCGTGACGCTCCGGGGAGACTGGCGGAGAACAGGAACCGGATAAAATCCAACCTTTACATCTCGTTGCAATGGTTAAAACAAACACAAAGCCCACTAAACCTCCCACTAAAGCAACTACTGGCTCCACACAAGTGGATTTAGACAAATACCTAAAAAAACAAGCAGGTCTGTCATCCCTATCCAAAACGTTGAGACGACTTCTGGTCGAAGACAATATGGAATCAGACCATGAGAGTGACTGTGAGGGAACGGATGACGACGAAGAGCTCCCGATCACCAGATCTTATCTTAAGAAGATACTGCATAAGGCTCTCGAACCACTGGTCAAGGAAATGGCAGACATTAACCAAGACTTGGCACAGACATGCGGCAGAGTCGAAACTCTAGAATCAGCTAATACGGAAGTGGTCAAGTAATCTAATGCCACTCTCTCTGGTCTCCAACACCACGAAGCCCACCTAAACAAGATCTACACAATATTGGAAGATCACGAGAATAGGGATAGACGAGATAACCTGCGCCTGAAGGGAGTCCCTGAAACAATAAGCCAAGATGCCCTGACTCCTACCATTATAGATACTTTCCGTTCAATACTACTGCCAGAAGACCCTTCGGACATGGAACTAGTGAGAGTTCATAGAGCTTTACGCCCGAAGCCACCACCAGGCGAACCTCCAGGGGATGTCGTATGCCACTTTCTGGACTACAGGACAAAAGAGCTGGTCATGAAGAGGGCCAGAGAGAAAAACTACCGTCTCGTGCAATGGCTCTACAATTCAGATCTACCAAGACCTCTGTTGGATAACCCTGGCCAAGCGACGCCTCTTGAAACCGCTAACCATAATTTTCCACCAAAGAAATTACCCATACAGATGGCTGTTCCCCTTTGGTATTTCTGTCACTGCTGAGGACAAGAGGCTCCAAGGTTGAACATCAGCCGACATCAAAAGATATGTCAGGAACTAAATATTGAACTCGATCACTATCCCAACTTCGAAGAAGTGGGAGCTGCCTATCAGATGAAACCTTAACAACAACCACCACCATGGCAGACACATATGAAACCTAAATCCCAACGATCAAAGCGTAAAGTTTCCAAGACAGCTGAGTCCCGAGGAGAGGACAGTCCAAATGGGTGATGAACCGTTGGGAACAAATGCATTTTTCTTTTCCTCTCTGTGACTCATGTTTGAGACTTTATTACTCTTCAAGGTTCCTCACCTTCATGGAAAGCCTAGATGGACGACATTCTATTCAGATGGCTCCACTTACTATATGTACAGGTTATTAACTACCTTCCTGCATTAAAAAATGATGCAAAGGACTGGACCCTTGCTCATTTTAGGCTTCCAATCTGGAAAAATGGCATGAGCTCGCCACTCATGCCTTGGAGATCTTGTTGTGCCCCGCAGCCAGCGTTCTCTTTGAACGTGTCTTCAGCGCTGCTGGTGGTGTACTGACAGATAAGTGCATGCAGCTGTCCAGTGACAATGTAGACAGACTAATGTTCATCAAGATGAACAAGTCATGGATCCACAAGGACTTTTGTACCCCTGTGTCATCCTGGGGAGACTAAAGGCTTGTGGATTTTTGAATGTGCTGCATGAACGTCACCATTTTAAGCTTTCAACTCTGGGGAAATTGATGCCACTTAAGTGGTGTCTGTGCTCAAATTTTTGGAAAAAATGGAGACTCTTGTTGGAGTCCCCTTGCTGTGTTTTACATGATTTTAGAAGGGCATGACATGCATATATCTGTGCCTCCTCCTTTTACTCCACCACTTTTCTTTTCACATGACTATATGTACTTGTCACTTTTCCACGTGTTTGTTGTGTCTTCTGAATAGTTTGTCAGCTTTTGGACACCTTTGAAGGTGTTTTCTATGTGTTTTCAATGTGTTTGCATGTATTTGTGTTTGCCTGCCATTGTTTTCAAAGGTGTTCAACGGTGTTCGACTAACATTCGACGACACATCCTCAATTCGACTAATCGAATCGAATTCGAACACTAGGGTGGTGGCTCATCTCTAGTCTTAACTTGTTTTTCTTGCATTAGTTTTACTATTTCTGATAAGTGTTTTATCAGTTCTTGGTGTCGTTTTCCTTTTTCTTCCACATTTCCCTTTTCGTTTTGGAGTTTCATTGTGTGCGGATTATTCTCTAAACGGTAGATTTTCCAATATCAACAGTGGAAGCGATTTCTCTTACAGTCAGACTTGTATGTTTATTAATAATTCTAGACCTCTTCCGTGGAGTAACATCCATTTTTACAGGCACAAATCACACTTAGAGAACAAGTACATTAAACCACTCCTCACAGAAACAAGCTCTCAACTGAAGCTGAGGGGCAGCTAACTGTTATTTTCTGACTAAAACCAGTCAAATCACATTTTGTTACTCAAGGTTGTACACTCCTGTTCAAAGCAGTTAAAACTGGTGTGAATCACTGACTGGTAACCCCAACTTATGATTTTACTGACAAAAATGCTTTGTCCCAATTAATTTGCACAGCACTGTTTTTCCCTTGTTTCCCCAATGCTTACCCTGCATGAGTGTGATTGTTTGCCCCATTATGAAAAGGACATTATGATTATGGACAATGCGTAATCAGAACTTTCTTGTATATAATTGTGTACCCCAGCGTACACCCTATTGGTTTTATGACTGTTTATATACTTTGAACTGTGTAAGAATGTTGTACACTGAAGACAGCACTGCTCAAAAACACACTGGTGCGGCGGAAAAATCGGTCATTGTAGTCCCTGTCGCCACGGCCCACGGCAGTTACCGAGTTTTTCTTGTGGTGGGTTCCTGAAGCTGTCAGGACCGCAGGACAGAGACATTCGCGGAACTCTGACTGTTTATTGTTTTTGCACTTTTTACATTTTTCTACTTTTATAGCTGGCAGGACGCTTTATGCTCTAACCGTAAATTAACCGGTGAGGTGAAGGGACTTTATGCCCGGAACCTACCCTCCAGTGCAGCGAAGAAAAGGCAGTCAAATAGGGTCGGGGAGACAGGCTGAGATCTCCCGGGAAGAGACCCGCGACCGCTGGCCCGGAGCTAGCATCTGGAACCGAGAGAGAGAAGCCGAGAAAGGTACGAGAGAGGAGGTGTGGTGCCCGATAGGTCCCAGCTGAAAGAGAGTGTGAAACAGCATAAACTGTGTCGTGTAACCTGTTGAGCCTCCTGAGTAAAGTACCCGGTTAAGCCTGACGCTGCTGGTTTGAGACTGTTATTTCTGCGACCGCAGCGGAGGCTCACCTGCGGAACCGCACACTGACTGTTCCAGCCTCAGGAACGATCGCATGGAGGGACAGTGCATGATGTCTGGATACCTGGTTTCCACACCCGCCCTGGGGAAGCCAGCCCTACTCGTGGAGGGCTTAACATTCTGGCTGTCACCATCATCACCATCCCCAGAGGTCTGCGCGGCAGCGGTGGCTCACACTGGCCACAAACCACAGGTGGCACCACAAACTAATTCCATAAACTTTATATCCCCTTTTAGTGCCACACCTGGGCATACGGAGCCGGGTCACGTCACCGTGACATCCCCAACGCAGACTTATGAGAGGGCCCAATTCTGAGTACCCCTAACCCGGGGTGTGGACAAATTCTTCTTGAGACACCTTTCATTTTCTCCCTTGCATCTTTTGTGTGTAAATGGGGTGGGTTGAATGTTCAAGTACATCCTTGTCCACTTAAGTATCTTTCTATGTTGTCAGCATCCAATTTGAAAGGAAGTTGTAATTCTCTTGCTGGTCTGACAAAGTTTGTGCCTCAGACAGAACAAATGCGTTTGACTGGTCCATTGATTTCAATGAAATGCCAGAGAGCGTTTATGAAGCATGAAGTGTCCAAAGTTTTTATTACCTCTATGTGGATAGCTCTGATGGATAGACAAGTGAATAAAAATCACCCATCATTTCCCATTAGCGTGGCCTCCTCAGGTTTGCCAGACAACCACAGACCAAGGGCCAAACACATCTAAGGCAACATTGATTAAAGGTAGCTATGTCCTAAGTCGATCATCTGGAAGGTTTGCCATCTTCATAATCTGTGAAATACCACAAAGTCTCCTGCAAGTAACACACTTAAAGATGAATCTGCACATACATCTCTTAACTCCATCCATAGTCCATTTGTTTTTAAGACTCTTCATATGAACAGATGACCTTAGTGCCTTGTCTGCACATGGTAATGTTGAACCAGCAGAGTAGCTATGTAATGTTGTCCAGGAACTATCACAGGATTTTTCTCTGTAAAATCTATTTTGGATTCTTTAAGGTGTCTTCCTATTGTCAAATACCTATTAACTTCAATGACTGGAGTGGTATGTGGGCCAGCCATGGTCTGAATGGGTGGCATACATTGCAAAGGCAGAGGTCTGATGCAATGTGAATGTTTCACTGTGTCTTGCAGCAGTAGAAAGTTAATGCAAGGGTGTGTGTGTATGAGTTAACACACCTCCTCTAGGGGTGTGGCCAGGGCTGATATCATGTGACTTCTGACTGGTCACGGGATGTGATGTCAGCCCAGGTCCTGAAGGCTGAACGCTGCAGAAGCACATGAGAAGAGACAATGTCTGGAGCTGTGGTCTGACAGGAGTCAGTGTGACCCTTGACAGATCCTGAACGATGTTCTAAGCCAAGCAGTTTTCCTGAGCAGCCAACTAAGAGGTCAGTGAGTGGAGGCTGTGATACCTTCACAGGGATACTGCGGTGAGAGATGTGTCCAAACCTGTGTGGGCACACCCGCTTTAGAAATGAGGACTATGTATCTCATGGCTGGTGCTGACGTGTTTTGGACTATACCATATGCGGTTTATGTGCTCTGTTAATAAACCGACATGAATTTATTTAAATGAAGAGACTGTTCTGTTTGAATATCGCTACCAAGTGGGTGAAACCGAAACGCGATCTGTGATCGCTATCTTACACTGGGTTGTGTCTCCTCAGAACACTGTTTTTTGGAATTAGTCTTTGATTTGTTATACAGTCATTTTCCTTGGCATAGGTTTCAAGCTGTATAGTCCTGATAGTTACATTTTTTGACTGCTCTAGATCAAGAGCTGCATGAACATATTTACAACAGTGCCAACCCATGCAGATTCCATTGCTGATGAAGTTGTCTTGCATGACTAAGGGTCCTTTCACATCAGCGTTTTTCGCTGATCGCGGCAGTTGCAGTGAAAAAAACACAATTGACGCGATTACCGCATGATCGCGGCACACTTGCGGCAAGCCCCATACAATGCCTATGGGGCTTGCGGTAAGTGTGCGGCAGGTGCGGCAAGTGCGGTTTCGGCACTTGCAGCAGGTGCCGAAACTGCACTTGCCGCACCTGCCGCAAGCTCCATAGACATTGTATGGGGCTTGCCGCAAGTGAACCGCAAGTGCGGCCGTTATGCGGTAATCGCGGCAGTTGCGTTTTTTTCACCGCAACTGCCGCGATCAGCGTAAAATGCTGATGTGAAAGCAGCCTAAGCTATGTAGATCAGGCAGGCAATGGCATGAATGAGTGAATTCCAAGTTTAATATAGATGTATCCTAGTACTATACTACTGTCAGTGTAAGTCTTGATGTCTCCAGGTTCATTTCCATAGTGACGAGTTCAGGCAACTCGTCTGCCAACCCAGTTCTAGGCATGGTACGGTGTGTTTAAGGAGCAGTGTTAATTTTGCTCTGCTCATGATGGACCCTACATTATTGTCCACTGATGCATGGTGTCTTCAAATAAGCTGACAGCAATTGATGTGGCTGAAGCTGCTGAGAAAACACAACGGGTTTCTTCTCAATCTGGGTAATTTCAAAACAATAGACATCCAGCGCCTTTCAGGGCGGAATGATCCCAGGAAATCCAAGATTTCTTAAAACATCTGGTCTGGGAACTTGCTCTCAACCTTATGGAGAGAGCGAAGTAGGTGAGGAGATTGTAAGCCACTTCCCTCCTCTCAGATATATGCATATATGCAAATTTGCACTTCACTAAGGAAGTTGAGAAACTCCCGTGCCACATTTAAGCAGCTTCCTCAAAGTCATAATCGCTTTCCTACAAGCTTTTAATATAACTAAGGGATTTGTGCCAGATCAGAACCCCAAACTACAGACGCTGCGTTTCGGGGTACCTGCCCCTCATCAGTGTAGTGTGTGGGATATTCTGATCTGGCAGAGTGAGTGGGCTAAGACAAGGTCTGGGAACTTGCTCTCAACCTTATGGAATGAGCGAAGTAGGTGAGGAGATTGTAAGCCACTTCCCTCCTCTCAGATATATGCATCTGTTTACTTCTTCACATTAAAAACAGAAGCAAAAGATGAGGCAGTTAGCATGCACTCATGATAAAAAAGGCATATAAACCAACACATTTCGACCTGAACAGGTCTTAATCATGGCTAAATAACATCTGTTCCATACTTTGCTTCAACCTCTTGAATCATGCGTCTCACCCATTATATGGCTATTGCAGTAGAGGGGCTATTACAGAAGAAATGTACCGTATATACTCGTGTATAAGCCGACCCGTGTATAAGCCGACCCCCCTACTTTTGCCCCCAAAACCTGGGAAAACCTATTGACTCGTGTATAAGCCGAGGGTGGACCCCAGCACAGGTATACATTCCCCCCAGTGGTATACAGCAGCCTCCCCAGTGGTAGTATACAGCAGCCAGAGGTATATACAGTAGCCCCAGTGGTCGTATACAGCAGCCTCCCCAGTGGTAGTATACAGCAGTCTCCCCCTATGGTAGTATACAGCAGTCTCCCCCTGTGGTAGTATACAGCAGTCTCCCCCTGTGGTAGTATACAGCAGTCTCCTCCTGTGGTAGTATACAGCAGTCTCCCCCTGTGGTAGTATACAGTAGCCTCCCCCTGTGGTAGTATACAGCAGTCTCCCCCTGTGGTAGTATACAGCAGCCTCCCCCTGTGGTAGTATACAGCAGCCTCCCCCTGTGGTAGTATACAGCAGCCCCCCCTGTGGGTATACACAGCCCCCCCTCTGGGGTAGTATACAGCAGTGCCCCCCCTGTGGGTATACACAGCCCCTCCTGGGGTAGTATACAGCAGTGCCCCCCCTGTGGGTATACACAGCCCCCCCCTGGGGTAGTATACAGCAGTGCCCCCCTGTGGGTATACACAGCCCCCCCCCTGGGGTAGTATACAGCAGTGCCCCCCTGTGGGTATACACAGCCCCCCCCCTGGGGTAGTATACAGCAGTGCCCCCCTGCGGGTATACACAGCCCCCCCCTGGGGTAGTATACAGCAGTGCCCCCCTGTGGGTATACACAGCCGCCCCCCCCCGTTGCTGCCGCACACCTGTAAAAAGAAGCGCTTTCATACTTATCCTCCTGCTGTCACCGCGCGCATCCTCCGCTCTCCTTGCTTGCACCCGGGCCCCGGCATCCATCCACGTGACCGCACACCTGCAATGACGTCATTATTTGTGCGCGGTCATATGGATGGACGCCGGGTGCAAGCAAGGAGAGCGGAGGATGCGCGCGGTGACAGCAGGAGGATAAGTATGAAAGCGCTTCTTTTTACAGGTGTGCGGCAGCAACGGGGGGGGGGGCGGCTGTGTATACCCACAGGGGGGCACTGCTGTATACTACCCCAGGGGGGGGGCTGTGTATACCCACAGGGGGGCACTGCTGTATACTACCCCAGGGGGGGGCTGTGTATACCCACAGGGGGGCACTGCTGTATACTACCCCAGGGGGGAACTGTGTATACCCACAGGGGGGGCACTGCTGTATACTTCCACAGGGGGGCGGAGGGCTGACAGCAATGTAATATGCACGGCTCCCCCTGCCGCTGATGGACAGGGGGATGCAGTGCATATTGCATTGCACTAATGAGCGGCCCCACGTGATCGGGCGCTCATATTACAGCCTCCCCCACCTCCTCCAGCCCCCGGACACCGGCCCCACACACTGACAGCCGTCACTGACTCGTGTATAAGCCGAGGGGGGCACTTTTCAGCACAATTTTTGTGCTGAAAAACTCGGCTTATACACGAGTATATACGGTACTTTTATCTGATACTCAGTAACATCTTTAGAAGGATCATTATCTTGGTACCACAAGAATATCAAAAAATGTATATGTTCTTCTTTGATGAGGAAGCAAAGGTCATCTGTTGGATATCAGCCATGAAAGCAACTGAGTGTCTACGAAACTGAAGAAGCATTGTTATGAGCTTGTTGTTCAGGGCCTGACAACAACACATCATTCAATGGAACACCTTCAAACTTGCCACTTGAGTCAAATAAAATGCTTATCTAACCTGGCTTCTAGGGGGGTGATACACTTCAAATAGAGGCAGGTACCAGCATTCTTCACAGCCTGGAAGTGTAGGTGTCACAGCAGCATATTCCGTTCGGGAATATCTTCTCCATGAATGCAAATGAATTATCCCTCTTCTTGGATTTACTATGTAAACTGTGTCTAAGGGAGACAAAACATTTGTAGACTTGTTCTCTATTGTTAGGTAAGTGATGTCTTTGAGGCTTAAATTTTAGAGATGCAACCTAGCTCTTGTCCTACACCTTTCCTTGCTTCATTATTGCTAGAAACGGTCGATCTTTGAATGGCATTGCTCCAAAATTGTCTTCTTTCTTCTTGTGAAAGTCTGTACACCAAAGTTGATCTTGATTTTCATCTCAGATGCAGTTATCATAGACATGACATAATAAGATACTTGGTGATGAAGAGTAATTTCGCAATTCCTTTATGAAGTAGTGATTTTCACATGGACATGTCACAAAGAGGGTTTTGTTCCATGTGGGATCTATAACCTTATCATTCTCCACATCATCTTACAGCAACTCCTCACCTCTGCCCTCTTTGTCATTCTGCACACCGAAGAAAGCCACAGCAATTGGCACCTGTATTTTATAATCATCATCAAGCTGTGATACATTGGTCCACTTACCGCATGCACTAGCCCTATCATGTCCTCATCCTCAACTAAACAAGTGTTTGGGCATCAGCACACTCAATCTCTACCACTACTAGAGCAGGGCCAGGTAGATGGCCCTCTGAACCCTACCCAGCGGAGTCATCAAAAGGCAGAAATGACTGCTGCATGACTTGTGGCTCAAACTTCTTGCCGGGTTAATGTGCCGCCCAGCTTAGGGGACCGGGATACCCGGCGCAGGGTCCCTTTCCTTGGGGGAGTCACTGGTGGCTGGACCCAGGCCGTGGCCCCAGGCTGGCACACTCCTAAAAGGGGGGTATTTACAGGGGATTTAGAAGTTTATATAGTTTATAAAGTTTGTAGATGTTATTGTCGTGACGCCACCCGGAATAATGTGGCTATATATGGCCACCGCTGCCTTGTACTGCCCAGGGGATGATGGTGAGAGGCAGCTGAGATGGTATAGCCCTTTTCCGGGTAGGGCTATAGGGTCCTCTGGACAGGTGATGTTAAAGTTAATGATGGATGAAGATGGAAGTATGGTGAGGAGATGTTAAGGGCACAGACACTTACTTGATTCACAGCAAATCCTCTCAGCGGTGATGGTCCCAATCCTGGATAGATGGTAACTGTTAAATCAGAGGCTGAGGCACAAATGAAGTTTAACTGGTTTACTTTCAACCAAACTATAATACAACAAGTCCCGTCTCCGGAGTCTGCAATAGGGGTTCAGTTGCTCAGGCCCCACCGGGTCCTTTACCTCCTGCTTGCGCTGTCTATGTGGCCCTGCTGCCGTGTGTGAACTCGCTGCCGGCCCAAATCTGTCCTCTCTGGGTCCCACTCAACAGGCAACTTGAGTCCTTTGTCTCTCTCTGCTTACCCCCTCCGGGAGTACTGCTGAACTCTTAGTATGTTGCTGTGTCTGGCCCTGTGAAGCTTGTTGTTACCTCACGTTTTCCGGTTGCTGTATTGTATATAACTAATGCAGCCACGGATCCGGTATCCGTATCTGCGCTTTTTATCTAGGGTAGATAATGATGCTACCCGATTCTGAAAGTGTTCCTCTTATCAGTTTTCTCCTCCTCAGACCGATGGCTTGGCCCTGGAAATTGTCAGCCAGTCCTCAGGAACTCAATGCAGCTAATGTCACTCTAAGCTGCTGGCTCCAACTGTCTGAAAATTTACCTCAAACCAGTGTTTTATCTCTAGGGAAGTCTCTGGTGTCTCTGGAGCTCCCCCTACTGGCCAAAGGTGGTAGTGCAGTGGCTTGGCTTTCTAAGTGAGTGCAACTATTATGATCTTATACTGTGGCTAATACCCGCAGGGGCGCCACATTCCCCCTTAGTTAAGAACAGTACTCCGGGACTGTGGGACAATAAACATAAGATATAACAGATAATATCTACAGAGTCTTAAAAAAAAAATAAAAAGTTACAAAAACCACTCAAGTTTAAAAAATAGAGTCTTGTAAAAAGTCACTTCAAATAGCGTCCATTAATACAGCTCTGTCCTTGAGGGCTATTTATTTGTTAGGAAAGGCACTGCAATTAGCGTCCATTTTTCCAACAAAGTTTATGAATAATTTAAGAATGTTCAAAAAACAGTCTTTCCGGAGCTTTAATTTACCGCCTCCGGGCTGATAAATGAAGAAAAGAGTTCAAGAATATGCAAGTAGTTCATACAGAATAGTCTCTGTAGGTACTGAGCTTTTTAACGTTACATCTAATAACTACTGATTAACAACTAAACAAGTTCCTTTCAGATATTTCGGGTTGTAAGTGCAGTAGGCCTCAAGGCCCTCGGGTCACCGCATATGAGGCCAAGTTTTAACTCTCCGTGACTGCCACTTTACATCATACCTTTTAGGATTCTATTCAACTGCATAACTTTAACAAATATACAATGCACATGAAATCTATTTACATTTGGTAGTCTGCATATCTTGCTGGTAATTGACCCTGAGTACTACGCTGTGATCTGCGTAACGCTTGTGTACTGGGTGTACTCAATGTGATGGTGTGAGTGGACGTATACCTAGTAAGTACTTCTGGTTCTGCTAGGGATAATTCCACATTTGTGGGGTTGGCAATTCCACCGTGTCCAGGACTATTATTACTAGGAATTTGTTCTTCCTGTCTTGGGACTTCTTGTGGTACAGGGTCTGGTGTTTGATAGAAGGCCTTCATGGGAACTACTACTGCACCATTGTAGGTTGGCCAGGTTTTAGGAAAGTCTCCTAGATAGGTATGATATACTCCATCTTCTTCTTTTTCGTTAACAGGTTGAACCGGTACTGGTTGAATAACTTCTGGTTCAGGTTGAATGACTTCTTTTTCTTTCAATGTCTCTGGACATAGTTTTAGATTGTCTCTTGACACTAGTACTGATGTTAATCCACCATCTTTGCTTATAAGACACATTTTAGGATTGTTCACTCTCATTGGTAAAACTGTATATGGGGCGGATTCCCACTGATTGTCCAGTTTATTAGTGCGACGGTTTCTCTTGAGCACTTGATCACCAGGTTTTAATGGGGTTGCTAGAGCATTCTGGTTGAAGTATTGCTCTTGTCTTTCTCTACTTTTCTGGAGATTCCTTTCTACGCATTCTTGCACTTGGCGATATTGTTGTTGGCGTAGGGAGTCCCAGTTGGAATCCTGCACTTCTGCGTCAGGTTTTACGATGCCCATTTCTAGATCTATTGGTAGCTTGCCAGGTCTTGCACGCATAAGGTAAGCTGGGGTACAGTTTGTGGAGCTTACCGGGACATTGTTATAGAGGTCTACCAAGTCAGGCAATTTCTCTGGCCATAGGTTTCTCTCTGTTTCTGGTAAAGTCTTTAAGAGATCGATTACAATATGGTTCATTTTTTTCGCATAAGCCATTTGTTTGCGGATGATAGGCTGTTGTACGGATCTTCTTGCAGCCATACATATTGCAAAATTCTCTGAAGATCTCTGATTCAAATGCTGTGCCTTGGTCTGCGAGTATTTGTTCCGGATATCCATGGGGTCTGCAAAAGTATGTCTGGAACGCCTTAGCTGCTGTCTTTGCAGTGAGATCTTTCACAGGCACTACTACCAAGAAACGTGAGTAATGGTCCACTATGGTTAAAGCATAGACATAGCCGGACCGGCTTGGTGTCAATTTCACGTGGTCTATTGCTACGAGCTCAAGTGGTTGCTTGGTAACTATAGGCTGGAGTGGTGCTCTTTGGTTTTTTAGATCTTTTCTTCTGAGGTTGCATGGACCACAGTTTCTGCACCATTCTTCAATTGATCTTCTCATTCCAACCCAGTAGAATCTCTAGGACCATTTTTACATCTTGTTTAGGCACAATGATCTGCCATACTAGCTCATGCGTCTTTGGATTGGTATATCTTCTGCACAGCTTTCCTTGGTACAGGAACATTTTGCCTCTCTCTTTCCAGAGTTGATGTGTCTCTTTCGGTGCATTTTCATTGGGATACGCACTTTGCTCAGTCAGCAGTTCTTTCACCAACTTCACAGCTGGATTGCTGTCTTGAGTGTCAGCCCATCTGTGGTGTGCTAATGGGTTGAGATTCACTTGTTGATGTTTCTGGTAGGCACTGGATTGATACTGTCCTACCTTGGGACGATGGAAGGCGGGTAGTTCAATTTCTTCAAGTTCTACCGGTTCTTCTTCCACGTCTCTCAAGTGCGGCATCCGGGATAAGGCGTCTGCATTTCCATTCTTTCGGCCTGCTCTATACTTGATCACGAAGTTGTAATTAGACAGCCGGGCTATCCATCGCTGTTCCAACGCACCTAGCTTGGCTGTATCCAGGTGGGTCAATGGGTTGTTATCAGTATAGACGGTGAATTCTGCAGCTGCCAAGTAGTGTTTGAAACGCTCAGTCACAGCCCAGACTACTGCCAGTAGTTCTAACTTGAAGGAGCTGTAATTTTCAGGATTTCTTTCAGTAGGCCGGAGCTTTCTACTTGCAAAGGCGATGACTTTCTCCCTGCCTCCTTGCTTCTGAGATAGTACTGCTCCCAGTCCCACATTACTGGCATCTGTGTAAAGGATGAAAGGTTGATGGTAATCGGGGTATGCCAGAACTTCTTCTCCGGTCAATGCCTTCTTCAACTTTTCAAAGGAATCTTCCCTCTCATCACTCCACTGGAAAGGAGGATTGCGGTTTGAAGGCTTCTTCGACTGCCCTACCAGGATGTCTTGTAGAGGTGCTGCTAGCTTGGTGAACCCTTGGATGAATCTACGATAGTAGCCCACCAGTCCCAGGAATTGCCTCACCTGTTTCACGCTGGTAGGTCTTGGCCAATCCCTTATTGCGGTTACTTTCTCGGGATCCGGTGCTACTCCTTCTGAACTCACAACGTGTCCCAGGTATTGTACCTTTGGCTTTAGAAGGTGACATTTGGATGGCTTGATCTTCATACCATACCGGGATAAGGCCTCGAACACTTCTGCCAGGTCTTGTAGATGTTGTTCGTAAGTCTTTGAGTAGACTATTACATCATCTAGGTACAGAAGGACGGCTTCAAAGTTCTTGTGTCCGAGACAGCATTCCATCAATCGCTGAAAGGTACCGGGTGCGTTGCAGAGTCCGAACGGCATACAATTAAATTCACAGAGACCCATCGGAGTGGTAAACGCTGTCTTCTCTTTATCTTCCTCAGCCACAGGGACTTGCCAATACCCACTTGTTAAGTCTAAGGTGGAAAAATAGTTAGTAGATCTTAAAGCGGCTAGTGACTCTTCAATTCTAGGTAAGGGGTAGGCGTCTTTATGGGTAATGTGATTAATCTGCCGGTAGTCTACGCACATTCTCATGGTTCCGTCTTTCTTTTTAACTATTACCAGAGGGGCTGCCCAGGGGCTACAACTGTCTCTTATTACCCCGGCCTGTTTCATCTCCCTCAGCATGTCTTTAGCACATTGATAATGAGCGGGCGGTATGGGTCTATATCTCTCTTTTATTGGTGGGTGGTTACCGGTAGGAATTGTATGTTCTACCCCTTTAATCTGTCCGAAGTCTAATGGGTGTTTACTGAAGACCCGTTCATATTCTTCTACTAGTCGGTACACCCCTTGTTTTTGGTGGGTAGGAGTTGAATCTGTACCTATATGCAGCTGCTGACACCAATCTTCTAATTCTCCACTTGAACCATTGTCGTCCGCCTGACATGACGGATTCAAGGGCCCAATGGCTATGATGGCATTGTTGTCAACAGTGTATAGCTTGGCCATTGTAGCGTACCTTGGTAAAGTGACCTCTTCCTCTCCACAATTCAAAAGACGTATGGGCACTCTTCCCCTGTGTACCTCGACTATTCCTCTAGCCGCTAATATCGTGGGTCTACTATCAGTGTACACAGGCTCTACCAAGGCTTGGTAATCTCGTCCTTTAATACCAATGGCTGCTCTACACCATACCAGCATTTCAGTTTTTGGAGGTATCACTATAGGAGTTGGGTCACTTACCCTCACACTGCCGATTTCTCCACCTGCAACCTCTACTTGTTGCTTCAGCACCAATGCTTTTATCTCTCTCCGGAGAATTCTCTGCTGGCAGGATTGGGCAGTTTCCGCAAATTGCTGTAAAATAGTAATAACCTCGGAAAAACAATTTTCTAAAACATTCATACCTACCAATACAAAAGGTTCCCGTCGGTTAACATCAACAATTATGATACCCTGATTCTTTAATTCTGCTCTACCAATCTTAATGGTCATCTCTCTAAATCCTACTTGCGGTACCAATTTTCCATTACTAGCATATATACTTAGCTCAACATTAGATGGTCTTTTATCAATGTCTGAATCTGCCCAGTACCTCTTATAAAGGATATGTGGTATAGATGAAATCTGGGAACCAGTGTCCAACAAGGCATTGAGGGGAATACCGTCCAGCACGATGGGGATAATGGGACGTCCTCCGACGTACTTATCATGCCAGGATGTTGGGCCTTGAAAGTTCACTCCTGCGAAGCGGCCCGCATTCCCAGGGGATCCTTGTTTAAATCACAATTGCGGGCGATGTGGCCTGGCTTCCGGCAACGGCGGCAAATAGGCTGTCCATCCGGCTGGTAACGGTCGTTGGGTCGTCCTCTCCACGCTGGGTATCTCTGGGGTCTCATCCAGGAAATATCCTCTCTGCGGTTCGCCAGCTCCATCTTGGGTGTAGTCTGTGATTCTCTCATTTCCTGCATGGTTTTAGCCATTGAGGTGACAATGTCTGTTAGAGAGTCAAGCTTTTGCTGGAAAGCATCATTAGCACTGGCCTCCAGGGGCTTAACTGATGTCACTGGCATTCTCTGTTGTTGAGGGGTTTCTGTAATGGATTGCTCAGGATCCTGATCCCAAAGTGCCTCTGCCTGCTGGAGACGAATAGCGCTCTCCTTTAACTGGGCAAATGTCACCTCAGGGTCCTTGAAAGTCAGCATACTCGCATGCCCTCGATGAGAAGAGGTTAATAGTCCCTCAATGAATTGATCTTTTAGCAATTTATCAGCGCCAGTGTTAAACATTGGTTCAGCCAGTGTAAGCGCTTTAAGGGCCTCCTGTAAATTCAGGGCAAAGTCTCTCACACTCTCATTTGCCTTTTGTTTGCAATTGAAGAATTTGGTCTTTGCTTTGCTACCAGCAGTAGTTTCAAATACTGCCTTTAATCCAGCTAGAATATGCTCAGCAGTGTCTTTTAGATCAGCGGACCATGCTGTGACTTCTCGCTTGGCATTACCACTTAACTGTGCCATCAGCAAACCGACACGCTGAGCTTCTGCCATTGGAAACATGTTTAAATAGGCCAGCAGTTTTTCTTTAAAATCATCAAAAGTATTAGGCTTACCTTCATACACTGGAAGCCATGGAGCACCTGGGGTATATGGCATCAACATCGGCATAATGGGCGCTGCACCTTGCGCCGCTGTGCTGCCGAGCGCTCTGTTTTGTGCTTCAGCTGCATTTGTGTTGCCGGGTGTTTCGGCGTCTCCGTGCTGCGACATGTTGCGCCCCCTTAGTTAATCCGGACCCTTCCGGTCCTCTGCTTCCGTCGGGATGGCGTATAATCGTTCCGCTATGCAGCAGGATTGGTTTTCCCCTTTTGCCGACGTCAGAGCTCTCAGCTTGGTGCCGCCCACAAAGACACGCCCCCTGCTGCTTCTGCTCGCCGCGAGCTCAGTAATGGCAGAATCTGAAATTTTTCAGTCAGATCAGAGCTCAGGGCTATGACACAGTTCAAATAGCAGTCTCGTGCTGTGGCAGTTATGAGGTAATTAGTGATGATGCAATTTTACCTCAGAGGCTGGCGGCCATTTTGTTTCAATGTTAGTCAATGGGGAAAAGTCTATTTCAATGGTTTCCAATGGGAAAATCACTTTTTGATAAAAAAGTCAATTTTTCTCGGATTTTCTCACAATTTTCGGCATTAATCATGGCACACAGTACCCGATTTAACCAGGCACGGTAAACCCTGTTCGTGACGCCAAAGGAAGATGTGCCGCCCAGCTTAGGGGACCGGGATACCCGGCGCAGGGTCCCTTTCCTTGGGGGAGTCACTGGTGGCTGGACCCAGGCCGTGGCCCCAGGCTGGCACACTCCTAAAAGGGGGGTATTTACAGGGGATTTAGAAGTTTATATAGTTTATAAAGTTTGTAGATGTTATTGTCGTGACGCCACCCGGAATAATGTGGCTATATATGGCCACCGCTGCCTTGTACTGCCCAGGGGATGATGGTGAGAGGCAGCTGAGATGGTATAGCCCTTTTCCGGGTAGGGCTATAGGGTCCTCTGGACAGGTGATGTTAAAGTTAATGATGGATGAAGATGGAAGTATGGTGAGGAGATGTTAAGGGCACAGACACTTACTTGATTCACAGCAAATCCTCTCAGCGGTGATGGTCCCAATCCTGGATAGATGGTAACTGTTAAATCAGAGGCTGAGGCACAAATGAAGTTTAACTGGTTTACTTTCAACCAAACTATAATACAACAAGTCCCGTCTCCGGAGTCTGCAATAGGGGTTCAGTTGCTCAGGCCCCACCGGGTCCTTTACCTCCTGCTTGCGCTATCTATGTGGCCCTGCTGCCGTGTGTGAACTCGCTGCCGGCCCAAATCTGTCCTCTCTGGGTCCCACTCAACAGGCAACTTGAGTCCTTTGTCTCTCTCTGCTTACCCCCTCCGGGAGTACTGCTGAACTCTTAGTATGTTGCTGTGTCTGGCCCTGTGAAGCTTGTTGTTACCTCACGTTTTCCGGTTGCTGTATTGTATATAACTAATGCAGCCACGGATCCGGTATCCGTATCTGCGCTTTTTATCTAGGGTAGATAATGATGCTACCCGATTCTGAAAGTGTTCCTCTTATCAGTTTTCTCCTCCTCAGACCGATGGCTTGGCCCTGGAAATTGTCAGCCAGTCCTCAGGAACTCAATGCAGCTAATGTCACTCTAAGCTGCTGGCTCCAACTGTCTGAAAATTTACCTCAAACCAGTGTTTTATCTCTAGGGAAGTCTCTGGTGTCTCTGGAGCTCCCCCTACTGGCCAAAGGTGGTAGTGCAGTGGCTTGGCTTTCTAAGTGAGTGCAACTATTATGATCTTATACTGTGGCTAATACCCGCAGGGGCGCCACATTAACCATGGGCCACAGGGTATACTATGCTCTTTCAGCAGGTGGAAGACAAATCAAAGGAACTGGTGGCACTCTCAGCCATCCAATCTAAAACCACCTCTACTTGTTCTGGCCTCAAAGCGGTAGTCACACTTATGAAATTATGCAGAAAGTCCTGTTACCTGCGTGCACCAGGGGAAGGTGCTTCATTTGGGCACATACTAAGCACATAGTGACCACGTGCTCTCCCTGCAGCAGACATGCATCTCAAAACAATGCAGAGTATTACACACTATGTATACAGATAGAGAAAGCAAAGCAGATTATATACAAGACTCAGCAGACAGAATCGCACAGGGTGTTATTTGATATGTAGCTCAGCAGACTGTATTCACAGCTTTAGAATTAGACATGTAGCTCAGCAGACTGTGCTCTAGGATTATATGCATGGTGTATTCACAGCTTTAGAATTAGACATGTAGCTCAGCAGACTATGCTCTAGGAATATATGCATGGCTCAGCAGACAGTTTTACACAGCTCTACTATTAGAAATGCAGCTCAGCAGTCTGTACCACAGAGGGAAGAAAGGACAGCACCTCGTATGTTCATGTTTGCAGCTTGATAAAGACCTCAAAAAGGTTGAAACATCGCTTGAATGGGCATGGATTAAAGATCACTTGAAGCAAACATCAACGTGTGATGTGCTGTCCTTTCTTCTCTATGTTATATGGCTTGGTCTGGGTGGGACTCCCTGGACAAGACTTGCACCTCATGTATTGCGTAAAGTACAAACCCAGCTGAAAAGGTCACTTGGTGCTGTTCACCTGTATGTGTTTGTGTACCACAGAGAGAATGATTAGATACACAAAGTACCCCTACAGAGCCTGTTTTCACAGTAACACTGTCCCTCAATTGAGTATTATCCAGTGCCTACGCTTGTCAGAGCAAAATGGTGGAGCCACCACCATCTGATGGTTATACAGGCTGGGTCACATGGTGCATGATAGCTGAGGAAGTGCCCTCAGCTGAAATGCTTGCTGATTGGCAGCGCTGAAGCCTATCAACAAACTTTATTTAACATCCGATCAACAATCGAACTTCAAACTCGACTGTGAGAAGTCTGTCTTCGGGCACCAAACACTAGGTGAATGATACAAACTTTACAGTTCGGGTTCCCTAGTTAGAAACAGTGTTTCTTGCAAAGTAGTCAGAGATTCCATAGGCTTTGAAATAATTTAGTGATCTGGTCTTAGGTAACATATCAGTGCTTTTTTTCTGGGGTGAGGATGCAGGGGAGTTAAATTGACTAACAGGAACATGTGTCCTTGCCATAAATTAATTATCCAGCCACTTGAATTGTTTAAAAACTGCTACAAATTGTAAAGGTAAATAAAAAAGTTTACACACTCGTTCATGGGATACACTTTGCATTTGTTGTGCTTTCTATTCGAATCCTCGAAAAACAGGATTCCTACAAAAACCAGGACAGAGTCATGACAAAGCCATTCACTAATATGAGGTACGAGTCATTTTAAACACTGGCCTCCATTTTGGCACTGTTTATCTTATTCACAGCCCAAAAAAAATGTGGTCAATCTTTTTAGTAGGTAATGGTTAAGTGAATAAATGTAATAAATCTAATATACGTTTAGTATGATCCTAACCTCTGACTTTTATTAAAAGTTGCTGCCATGCCTTCAGCTGCAGGACCAGTCTCCACTGGGCAGGGAGATCGGTGCCCAGCACGTGGCTCTGTACATTCTGCCAAGGCTGCTGTGCTCTCTCCCATACAGATAACTCACCTGATTCACGATCCAGCAATGTCTCCTTGCTCCTGGGGGCGTGGCTTGGCTGCACATGGCTGAGGCTGCTTGAGACAGGAGCTCCCGGACCCCAGGACACTGAAGCGGCTCTTAAACTTCACTGACCAGACTGAACTCACCAAAAACTGACCTTCTGGAAGCCTAAAGGTCCCCTGCACAGATGGGAAAGGTCAAAAACCACCAAGAAGCCCTGCCTATAAAGGTATCTGACTTTTTTGCCACAAGCAGAGCGGGCCCTGATTTTTCCCCCCGTGCTGCCCGTGCATCTCGGCGCGAGGCCCTCATACATGAGGATACTACCTCCTCACCTTCAGCTGACGCTCCGGTCACCCATGCCAACATGAGGGCTCTATTTGCCGAGCTCCGCGCCTCCATCCACGACGACATGCGCTCTATAGTAACGGAGCTTAGGGGAGAAGTGGCGGACTTAGGCGCCCGGACAGATTGTCTAGAGACTAAGGTGGGAGAGCTTGTTACGTCGCACAACGCTCTTATAGACGAAAATGAACAGCTCCAAGAAAAGATCCACCATATGCAACTTAAGCAATTTGATATGGAGGATCGCAATCGGAGGAATAACGTGCGTCTCCGGGGCGTTGCGGAATCCGTCCCTCAAGCTGACCTGCGTCCTCTGCTTCAAGATTTTATCGCAGAAGCGTTGCCGGATTTAGATCGCAGAGATCTGACAGAATACACCGAGTTCCAAAACCTCCAGGAGTTCGTGCAGATCTCCCGCGCGACGTCCTCGCTCGTATACATTTTGCTGAGACTAAGGAGGACTTCCTCCGAGCGTTGCGAGAATCTCCGACTCTTTCAGATCGGTTCTTAAACATTGAAGTGTTTCCAGATCTCTCCCCGGGCACTCTTGCTCTACGCAGGTCATTCATACCATACACGACGCTTCTCCGTGATAAAGACATCTCTTATATCTGGGGACACCCGACTAAACTGATTATTAAAAAAGACGGAGCAACTCATGTTTGTTTCCTCCCGTCACAGACAGAGCGTCTGCTACGTTCCTGGGGACTTCTTCCAACCGACACTTCGACATCGCCGGAGCGATCTTCTGCCCGACGCCCGATCGTCCCGGAGCGTAAGAAAAGAAGAAAAATTGATCCAGAATGGATTGTCACCTGAAATTTGAAAATTTTCGACTGGTCAGGTCTTGTCTTCATCTTTACGTCCTGGAACCGTCTTCCTGGACGATTTTTTTTCCGTGATCTCAGGATTACACCTACACACCTGAGATCCTATTTCCCCGCTGAGCATATTTTTGCTGCTCTTGTGTTTTATTCTTAGGTTCTCCTTTCGAGGTTTGTGAACCATTTTTGCCTTTTTTTTTTTTTTTTCCTTTTTCTTTTTTATTTTTTTAGGACCAATAATTTTTTTTACTTAGTCTTTTGTTTCTGAAGTTGTTTCTATTGTCCGTATTTGAGTTATTTCTCACTTTTACAGTCAGGCTAAGCCCTGACGCCACTTGAGCATTAGCCCCTTTGTCGGCAACGCCTGAGTGTCCAGTTTAATGTTGACTTTAATTCCCAATTTTTTTTTACCCCCCCCCTTTTTACCTCTGCACCTCTGAATTCATTACCCTCCTGATGGGAGATCTTGAGCTTTTATTGTTGCTTAATTTTCTAATATGCCTGTTTCATTTCTAGCCTTGAATGTTAACGGACTAAATTCACCACAAAAAAGATCCCTGCTTTATGGACAATTGAAGAGATCACGTCCTGATGTGGTGTTTCTGCAAGAGACCCATTTGTTAGAATCTGATAACTTTCGAGTTACCTCACGTTTTTACCCCCAGAGATATTTTGCTAATGCTCGGGATAAAAAGGCAGGCGTAGCTATATTCATTGGATCCTCTCTATCCTTTGAGATGGTCAAGTTAGTACCGGATCCCGAAGGCCGTTATTTGCTATTAATTTGTCGACTTAATGATGTTCTTTACTCTTTCCTGGTCCTATATGTCCCCAACGCCAAGCAAGTTACATATCTTAGGTCGACCTTAAATGCTCTTACCCCTGTCATGGTGGGACATAAATTGATTGCGGGTGATCTCAATGCCCCTATAAACAGATCTCTAGATTGCTCAGCTCCGACGACCTCTAGAACGGAACTCTCCTCCCTTACTCTCTCTTTCCATTTTCACGACATCTGGAGGTATTTGCATGCCATGGAACGTGACTACACTTTTTACTCAGCTCGACATAAAACATTTAGTCGCATAGACTATCTGCTGGTAAATGACTCCCTACTACCTCTCTGCATAAATGCTGACATTACTCCCATTACATGGTCAGATCATGCTCCCCTGACCCTGACGATCTCTGACTCTACTCCACGGCCCCAACTATCCACTTGGAAGCTTAATGAGTACCTCCTGACTTCCCAGACTAACCAAGACTCCCTGACGACTCATTTGAAGGAATTCTTTCTACTCAACGCCACAGATGGGATTGCTCCAGATGGTCTATGGTTTGCCCACAAAGCAGTAATGAGAGGACACTTCCTTAAATTAGCGTCCATTGCCAAAAAACAACACTCGGCGACTCTTGATTCTCTGCTCCTAAAGATTAAAGACTTAGAACAGAACTACACCACCTTTCACGATCCCTCCGTTCTCGCTGACCTTGTAACTACTAGACATCATCTCCGAAATCATCTTCTTTCGCAAGTAGAATTACTCTTGAAAAAATCAAGGGCGCGTTATTATGGGAAGGGTGACAGATCAGGTGCGTTACTTGCACGCAGAATTCGTAAAACTGAGGCCCGTTCCAGAATTTCCCATATTGTCTCTCCCCGAGGCTCTACAATCCGGAATCCAATCCTCATTGCAGAGCAGTTCAGAACTTATTATAGCGACCTTTATAATCTCGTTTCCTCTCAAACAATCCCGCAACCTTCTTCTGCCTCTATAGCTGCCTTTCTGTCCCGAGCGAAACTTCCCTCCCTTTCAACTGAACAACAAACTTTCCTCAATGCTCCCTTTACCCTCTCTGAAATTCTGGAAGTCATTCGTTCCTCGAAAAACAATCTGCTCCTGGCCCGGATGCCTTCCCCTATCGCTACTACTCAACCTTTGCTCCCCTACTTGCCCCTCATCTCTTAGCTTTATTTCTTTTCTGGCAAAAGGAGGGCTGCATCAGACAGGAGGGTCTAACATCATCTATATCTACAATCTTAAAACCGGGCAAACCCCCCACGGACCCGAGCAGCTATCGCCCAATAGCCTTACTCAATTGTAACCTTAAGATTTTTTCTAAACTGCTGGCGGACCGTCTCAAGGTCGTACTCCCGTCCTTGATCGCCTTGGATCAGGTGGGCTTTATCCCTGGCCGCCAGGCGAGAGATGCCACAAGGAGGGTAATCAATCTCTTAGAGATTTTAGAGAGGAGAGGTTCCCCCAGTGTGCTCGTGTCCCTTGATGCAGAAAAAGCTTTTGACCGTGTTCACTGGGGTTATCTGGCAGCCGTTCTAGATAAATTTGCCTTCTCGGGGAATATTAAGTCTGCAATTCTAGCGTTATATTCATCTCCCAGTGCCTTTGTGAAAGCGGGGGCTTTTCCTCTTCCGAGTTTACTATTACCAATGGCACAAGACAAGGCTGCCCCCTCTCCCCTCTCATTTTCACCCTTGTGATGGAGCCGCTGGCAGAAGTTATCCGCTCACATCCTGACATATCAGGTGTAACGGTGGGTCAAGTGGATCATAAAATTAGCCTCTACGCTGATGACGTCCTCCTCTCCTGTACGAACCCTTCTACATCCCTCCCAGCTATACTTTCGGTCTTATCTGACTTCTCTCTTGCCTCTTTTTATAAACTTAACCTTTCTAAGTCTTCTGTTTTCCCTGTCAATCTTTCCTCCTCTGAACAACAATTTCTTTCCCAGCAGTTTCCCTTTCAATGGTCAACTCGGGGATTTCGATATTTAGGCATCCACATTACCTCTCTAAAGACGCTAATGAGAACCAATTATGACTCCTTAGTCTCGGATCTCCGTGCCGCCTGTGCTGACTATGCTAACTTTCAATTATCCTGGATAGCTCGTATCCAAACCATTAAAATGATGCTTCTCCCTAAAATTCTCTATCTGCTCCGTTGTATTCCCCTCCCCTTCCCCAGGAAGTACCTGAATACTATTCAATCCATTCTCGGCCGCTTTATCTGGAACAATAAGCCTTCTAGAGTTGCCATGTCTACATTGACTCTGCCATATGCAGAAGGGGGTTTTGGAGTTCCTGACATCACAGCGTATTACTCTGCAGTAGTATTAGACATAGCTAGGATATGGTGGACAGAATCTCCGAACCCGCTGTGGTGGCAGATCGAGACTCAATTTGCTCCTGATAAATCTACTAGATTGTTGCTGGAAATGAACCTCATCAGGTACTCCCCTCCCTCCTTTCCCCTTGCTGCGGCAACTTGCCTCCTTGGTATTTGGTGCAAGTTTGCTAGAACTCTTCTACCCTTTCTATTTCGCTATATATCTCTGAGAGCGATCGGAACTCTTATGGGGGATATCTCTTTTTCGAACTGGGGTGAAGGTCCCACTACATTCTTGCTCTCAGTATTAGACAAGGGGTTTCTCTCTCCTTTTACACTTCTTTCAACAAAATTAGATCTCCCTTTTTCGAGTTACTTCACATATCTGAGACTCAAACACTTCCTCCATTCGATAACTATCCCAATCTATGATTTCACACAGATATCTCTCCCTCTACAATCTTTTTTTAAAAGCTCTGGTCCAGTAGCTCATGGGATCTCTATTGTTGTCAAAGCCATACTACGCACCAGACTCTCCACCAAATTACCTTATATGCTCCGCTGGGAATCACGACTCGCCTTTACGGCTACACTAAACCAATGGCTAGTGGCATCTGGACATGCGGCACATTATACGAGTTGTATCAACCATCTGGAGCAATCCAAAAAGTTAATGTTCAATTGGTATCTGACCCCGGAAAGACTGGCAAAATTTTCTTCTCGGACTCATGTCTCTACTACTACTTCATCATGTTGGAAGGGCTGCTCTCTTCCTGGCTCTGATCTTCATGTGTGGTGGTCCTGCCCAGGGGTGTTGGCCTTTTGGAAAGAAGTTGAATCCCTACTGACGTCACTTACAGGCCTCCCTCTGGACCTCTCACCTCCCCTGGCTCTCTTAGGTCTAGACTTAGACTCTTTCCCCGCGCCACTCCGACCTATTATTACCAACACTCTAATAGCCGCAAGGCAAACAATTGCAGCCCACTGGAAGTCCCCAGATCTACCTGTACTTGCTGAACTCATAACGAGACTAAATACACATTGCGCTCACGAGATCATGCTTGCCCATGACTTGAAACGGAAAATTCGAATCGAAAATTGGTGGGATCCCTGGCTTTCCTCCCCTTACAATACAGTTAGACTCCCTCCTTAACTCACATCCCCTACACTAAGTGGTGTATTTCTTTTACCTCTACGAATGTTTTAACATAAGATATATGTCTTGTACTCCTATCTCTGCTTGCTAATTTCCTGTATAAATGTTAATGGTGCATACCCTTTCCCTCTTTTTACTTTATGCCCCCACCCCCCTCCTTCTTCCTATCCATCTGTGTTGAACTCTGCTGTTGCTGGTTCCTGTCAGCATCAGAAGCTGTCCCATCCACACAAAAGCGTTCAAGCTCCTCTAAAGGTACCGTTACACGACGCAATATCAATTCGATATTGCCTGCAATTTCACAGGAGCGCACTTTTCCCAGATTGCCGTGTAGTTGTCACACGGGGAAATATCGTAATGCAACTAGGATGTTGAAAGCAACTTTCGTTCGCTGGGTATGAGCAACCCAGCGAGCGATATTAATCAATGTAATGAATAGGGGAACTTGCTTTCAACATAGCAATTGCGGTGTCACACTGAGCGATCCTACCACATCGCTTATGCAACATCGCCTGATTTAAGTGAGTACAAATAAATCAGGCGATGTCGCTCCAGCAATAAATTGCAGTCGCATCGCCTTGTTACACGACACGACACACTCACGATATCAATTGCAGTTGACCACATCACGTGACTTTGGGTCGATATTGCAGGCGATATTGCGTTGTGTAAAGGTACCTTTAAGAGACTTTGTTATTACCTGATCTTGGCTGCTTCTGCAGGTGTAAACCTAATAAAGACTGTACTTTTTTAAAGTCATTCTCCTGTCTGTTCCTGCTCAAAGGGGGTCAGCTTCCAAAAACCATCTGAGGTCCGGTGGTTCCACTACTCCCGCTCACACCTTCGTGAGTGTAACAATTGCCTCTGAAACATTAATTATAATTCATATAGTTTTGCTTTTAATGTGACTTTGGGCCACGTCACACACACAGATATCTGTGCAGAGATTGTTCACAGATCTCTGGTTGCAGTGAAATCATGGACACATTGTTCCATTTTGTGGCTGTATATAAATGGATTAATGTGTCCATAATTTCACTGCAACCAGAGATCTGTGAACAATCTCTGCACAGATATCTGTGTGTGTGACGTGGCCCTTTGTTTGGTGTCTAGTTGATCCAATAACATCAGTTATGCTGAGCAGGTGTGATAGCTCAATTTGTAATTATTTTTCCTATTTCTTTTAAAACCTAGACTTACAACATGTGATTTTAATGAATTCATGCCTTTTACCAGCTTTAATCTTTCCGATGTGGTTGGCTGAAATCCTACCCAAACTATGTCTGTATTTTTAAAATGTTTTAAATATATTTTTAAAGCTTACTTTGGTTTTATCATAACGTGTGATACCTAGTTCTTCATCTTTATTTCCTAATTATAAAGGTTAGACATACTATTCTTGACCTTGCATTTTTGGGATTGTTGATACTACAGTTTTTGAAATAACTTTGATCTTTTTACACTGGATTCAGACAGTTTTTAGATATTTTGTCCACATTTATAAAATGATGAACTTAGTTTTGTCGACAAGTATAATTTTTGTTCCTAAACATTTTTTCCTCTTTAACACCTGATTTCACACCAGTTTATATTTTTTTTCCTGCATCCTGGGTGAATATCTTTTCCATGGCAGGCATCAAACAAATATTTTCAGTGTTTCAGTAAGTTAAACAAACACCTATTTAATTTGTTAAAAAAATTTGTTGATTGATGATGGCAATAGTGTTGAATTGTGACAGAAATGGGTAAAAAAGCACATACAGACAGATTGCATTTTTACAATCAGAATAAATTGTTAATCAGGTTAAACATGAGCGTAACCAAGGGTGGGATTCAAAACGTTAACAATAGGTTCCCTGTTCATGTTAGGGCCCTTTTACATTGCATTCTTTTACGTATGTGCCGACAAGGCCATTGACTATAATAGTGCATATACTGTATGTTCTCTGTCATGCACCATTTTTGGGCTTATAAGTCTAGTAAAGGTGGACACCTGGATGTAGTAAACTGCACCTGGGCGTCTGTCTTTAGTATGCATATAAGCCCAAAAATGTTGTACAACAAAGCACATGTTAACTCCATCTGCCCTATTATAGTCAATTGCTCTGTCGGCGCATCCATTCAAATCCCATTTTATGGGGAGTTTGGATGTTAGCCTTGATGGGACCACAGAACATGGGAAGAACATAGTGTGAGATAGGGCCCTTAGGAAACCATGCCCATTTAAATACCATACTCATTTTGAGGGCTACATCCTTTTTTAAACACACATTCCTCAACCACAAAATAAAAATAACAGTTTGAATTCAATCACTTTACCCTTCTTACCCCACCTATGACTTCATGTAATGTCTCATTGCCTCCTGTCTTGTACACGTTGTTTCAGCCCGCTGTCAGTCACTTCTTAGCATGGTGTACATTATTAAAGGGTTTTTCTACAAGTTTTAAAAATTTGTATTAAAGGAACCCAATTCAAATTGGAAAGGATGACCTCCTGTTCATCTGTAACCCCAATTGTCTGCTCCACCTTGTCTCTGAGCCCAGCAGCCACAGGCAAAATATTTGCAAAGAACCAATACCCCGTGACCACAACACATATTATTACATATAGTGACTTAATAATACCATATACAAAAGGCAAATACTGGAACATCCTGACACCCCATATTGCCAAAACATAGCGACTAAATACTATAATACTGAACACTAATTTTACTATCATCAACGTTATACACAGGAGCTTTGTATATAGTATACAGTGTATAGTGTACAGGTAATACAGTGCTCACAGGTGACATTATACACAGGAACTCTGTGGATAGTGTATAATGTACAGGTAATACAGAGAGCACGAGTGATATAATACACAGGAGATCTGTATATACACTGTGTTCCAAATTATTATACAAATGTTCTTTTTTTCTGATTCTCCTAATTGATTGGTGCAAATGAAAGTCAGTGTAATAAAAGTCATCACCCGTTAGGGCCACTTTACACACACCAACTTCTGTGACCAACGTCTGAACAGATCTCTGGTTGCAGTGAAATCATGGACACATTGTTCCATTGTGTAGCTGTGTACAAATGTAACAATGTGTCCATGATTTCACTGCAACCACAGATCTGTTCAGAAGTTGGTTACAGAAGTTGGTGTGTGTAAAGCGGCCCGTAGAGTATACATCGAATTTTATTGAAGAAACCTCCCAATGATAACAGTATAATCTTCAAAATTAAAAAAAAAAAAAAACAAAACTCTAAATGCACTGTTCCAAATTATTAGGCACAGTAGAGTTTCTAAACATTTGATATGTTTTAAAGAACTGAAAATGCTCATTTGTTGAATTTGCAGCATTAACAGGTCACATTCACTGAAATAAAATACTATTCAACTCCAAAACATCCTACCAGGCCAAGTTACATGTTAACATAGGAACCCTTCTTTGATGTCACCTGCACAATTTTTGAATCCATTAAACTTGTGTTTCTGGAGAGTTTCTGCTTGTATTTCTTTGCATGGTGTCAGAATAGACTCCCAGAGCTTCTGTTTTGATGTGAACTGCCTCCCACCCCCATAGATCTTTTGCTTGATTAAACTCCAAAGGTTCTCTATAGGGTTGAGGTCAGAGGAAGATGGTGGCCACACCATGAATTTATCTCCTTTTATGCCCATAGCAGCCAGTGACACAGAGCTATTCTTTGCAGCATGAGATGGTGCATTATTATCATGCATGAAGATGATTTTGCTCTTGAAGGCACATTTTTGCTTTTTGTACCATGGAAGAAAGTTCTCGGTCAGAAACTCTATATACTTTGCAGAGGTCATTTTCACACCTTCAGGAACCTTAAAGGGATCCTGTCACCCCCAAAACACCTCCTAAGCTATTAAAAGCTGTCCCTAGAGCATAGTAACACTTACCCTACACTCCTTTTAGCTCCTAAATGCATATATTGAAATTGAAGATAAACGTTATTAAAGTACCTCATTAGTGATGTTAATGAGTGACTATTGTATGCATAGTCACCCAGCCAGGCTGTCCCTCTTCATAATATCACGCCTGAATAGGTGTGATCTTCATGTCACATTCAAATGCGCGCCTCCCTGCGCGCCTCCCCGCTCTCCTCTGTCGGCCTGGCGCTGCTGTGTGCGGCTGTATGACGCGAATCGCGTCATTTCCGGCTTCGGGTGACGTATGTACACCCGCGCCGCTGTTAGCTTCAAGACCCGCACTGCGCATGCAGGGAGGCGCACATTTGAATGTGAGATGAAGATCACGCCTATTCAGGTGTGATATTATGAAGAGGGAAGTGTTACTATGCTCTAGGGACAGCTTTTAATAGCTTAGGAGGTGTTTTGGGGGTGACAAGATCCCTTTAAAGGGGCCTACCAGCTGTTTCCCAATGGTTCTGGCCCAAAATATGACTTCTCCACCTCCTTGCTGACATCGCAGCCTTGTTGGGACATGGTGGCCATCCACCAACCATCCACTACTCCATCCCTCTGGGCCATCCAGGGTTGCTCGGCACTCATCAGTAAACAAGACTGTTTGAAAATTAGTCTTCATGTATGTCTTGGCCCACTGCAACCGTTTCTACTTGTGAGCACTGGTTAGGGGTGGCCGAATAGTAGGTTTATGCCCCACAGCAAGCCTTTGAAGGATCCTACACCTTGAGGTTCAAGGGACTCCAGAGGCTCCAGCAGCTTCAAATATCGTTTGCTGGTTTGTAAGGCCTTTTTAGCAGTTGCTCTCTTAATCCGATGAGCTTGCCTGGCAGAAACATTCCTTATTCTGCCTTTATCTGCACAAACATGTCTGTGCTCAGAATCAGCCACAGATCTCTTCACAGTACGATGATCACGCTTAGGTTTTCGTGCAATATCTAATGTTTTCAACCCTTGTCCAAAGCATTGCACTATTTGTTGCTTTTCAGCAGCAGAGAGATCCTTTTTCTTTCCCATATTACTTGAAAACTGTGGCCTGCTTAATATTGTGGAACACCCACTTTTCCTTTTATTGGGCTCATCTGCCAAACTAATTATCACAGGTATCTGAGATTGATTTCAATGATCCAAAGAACCCTGATGGCCACTTTACACACACCAACATATCTGTCCAACTTCTGACCAACTTGCTGGTTGCAGTGAAATCATGGACACATTGCTCCATTTTGTGACTGTGTACAAGGGAAAAATGTGTCCATGATTTCACTGCAACCAGCAAGTTGGTCAGAAGTTGGACAGATAAGTTGGTGTGTGTAAAGTGGCTTTGAGACACAATACCATCAATGGGTTTCATTGACAAACAATAAAAAAAAAACCCTATGATACTTAAAACCAATTTGCATAATAATTTGGACCACAGTGTAGTGTAAAATGTAGGTGCACAGGTAATAACGGGATCACTGGTGTTATTATACACAGGATCTGGTGTATCGTGTAAGTGTAGAGGTGATCAATGGTGACATTATGCTGAGGAGATCTATGTATAGTACAGAGAAAGGATCCAACAGTATTCATCTTCAAAAATAGAAAAACTTTATTTCAGGTAAGTATTAAAAGCAGACACTTACATTGAGAGTTCATGGCAGTAGGGGAGAATTACAAGATGCAAAATTCAAATGTCATGCTTTACTTCACAGGCTATGTGAAGTGAAAGATGTAATTTGCATTTTGTATAGCCTTTGAAATAAAACATGACATTTGAATTTTGCACCTAATTCTCCCCCACTGCCATGGACTCTCAATATAAGTGTATGTTTTTAATACCAACCTGAAATAAAGTTTTTATATTTTTAGAGATGAGTGCCACTGGATCCTTTCTCTGTGCATTCATTGGCCCATCTGGCTGGGTGTTTAATAGCTGAGCATCACTTCATGATTGTTACATATTGACTGCCTTGTAGTATGGAAGTGCTGCTGCTGTGATTTAAATGAAGCCTTTTTTTTTCCCGTGCTCAGTGTGGAGAGAGGAAGCTCATGAGTGGGAGCAGGTTGTAGCAGGTGTGTGTGATGAATAAGACTCATGCTTAGGTGAGCTGAGGGGTGCGTCTGGGCTGGCTGTTTCCCCCCCCCCTCGGCCATAAATGTGTCAGATCACATCCACCTATTGTTGCTGATTCAGTTCACTTCTGGACTGTGACCTGGTGTGAGCAGATGCTGATCTGAAGCTGCTGTGTTTTTTTCCCCTTGGAAGTTGCTGGTCTCCGTGGTCCGTGGGTGGAGGTAGGGGCTTAGGCCCAGGGCTTCTCTGGAGCTTTAGGGATTTAGGCTGGTGGCTCGAACCTCCTCACCTTTAGAGGTACCTTCGAGATCAGAGCGAGCCAGGGACCCCAGCATCAGGGCCAGAGCAGGCTCCCCTAATCCCCTTCATCCAACTCCTGGCTACCCCAACCCCTCCCAGCGTGACAATGATATTCATGTATGACTGAATCTGTGCGCTGTGGTGAATGGACTATGTACTACTAGTGCCAATGACTGTTTGCATTTTTCTTGTCTGTTTAGCTCTACATATAATATATGGTGTAGGTGTACAGGTTATACATTTGCCTCGTGTAGCTGTGTTACATGGTGTTTTCCTGAGGAATGAGCGAGGATAGCTCCGAAACGCGTTGAGAAGTAAGAAATAAACACCGCTATAGATCACTTTTTGTAGTCCTAATTTGTATACAGCAGCGCGGATCATGACACACTGTCTCTTTGATTTCTTGTATCTCCACCATTGCACACGTGGAAGTGTGGGTCCAGCAGCAGCTGTACAAGCGCATATACAGGTTGTGGCTACCACAACCGAGCCAGATGAGCAGTGAATATCAATATTGTATTTCATATTTTTGGATATAAGACCCTATTGCACCTTTGTTTCACCCTGTACAGGACACGTGAGGCATTAACACTGCAGCCTTGTACATAGTGTGAAATATTAAAGTGATCACCAGTGCCATTGTATATAGGAGCTCTGTGTATTGTGCCTTGTTATTCTGCTCAAAAAATTATATGCAAGTACCAACAACATGGGAATGTCCAGCCATCATACCTCTCAGGAAAGAGACGGGTTTCTGTGTCCCAGAGATGAACTTGCTTTGGTCTGTGATGCATATCTGCCCAAGAACAAAAGCAAAACCCTTCTGAAGATGATGGCGGAAGCTGGTAAGAATGTGTCATTATCCACAGTAAAATGAGCACTGTCTCAACATGGGCTGAAAGACCACTCTGCCAGGAAGAAGTCATTGCTCCAAAAGAAACATAAAAACACCATATTAATTTTTGTAATGCACAAAGATCAAACATGGACATTTTTGGACACATGTCCTGTGGTCTGATGAAATTAAAATTGAACTGTTTGTACATAATGACTATCGTTACATTTAGAGGAAAAAGGGAGAAGCTTGGAAGCCTAAGACCAACATCCCAACTGTAAAACACTGGTAGTGACAGCATCATGCTGTGAGATTATTTTGTTGTAGGAGGTAATAGTGCACTTCACAAAATAGATAAAATAGGTGGCATGATGAGGAAAGATTATGTGGCAATACTAAAGCAACATCTCAAGACATCAGCCAGGAAGTTAAAGCTTGGTTGGAAATGGGTCTTTTAAATGGACAATGACCTAAAACATACTGCCAAACTGGCTACAAAGTGGCGTAAGGATAACAAAGTCAATGTTTTTGAGTGGCCATCACAAAGCACTGTCTCGATCCTATTGAAAATTTATGAGCAAAGCTGAAAAAGCAGGTGCGAACAGGGCAACCTACAAACTTGGCTCAGTTACAACAGTTCTGTCAGGAGGAATGGGCCCAAATTCCTACCAACTATTGTGAGAAGCTTTTGGAAGGATATCCAATATGCTGGACCCGATTCATACAGCTTAAGGGCAATGGTACCAAATACTAATGAAATGTATGAAAACTTGTGACTTTACAGAAAGTAATAAAAATGCCTTAAAACATTCACTCTCTCATTATTTTGGCATTTGACAAGTTTTAATAATTATGGTAATCCTAATTGACCCAACACAGGAAAGGTCTATTTTGATTTTATGCAATACACAAAAGATAAAAGCGCTTCCATAGGGAGAACCTGGTAGTCTAATGGGACAAGTTAAGGGTGAAAGAGGAGTTGCCTCTCACCTGTGATGGTTGTGCGCCTCCATACACAACCTCAGTGTAGCGTGTGGCTCAAAGGACCTCTGGGCACCGGCTCCACTCTGACACGGCTCACGTCGGCTTCCAGACCTGCTCCAAGCTTGCTCTGATTGGATGGAACGGGGTCACGTGATTCGGTGATGTAGTCACCGATTACAGGGTCTGACATCACCACAGGTCCTATCAGCTCATGGACGCTTAGCTAGGATTTTCCGTGCCACTCCGCAGCTCCAGCAACAACACACCCAGAAGGGTGGTTGTGCAGAATTTAAAGAAAGAAAGGGTTACTGACTAAGACCCCTGGTGGGCACAAATAAAAGGATTAATTATGGGTTAACACATTTATTTACCACAACGCATATCCACAACAAGGTTGTGCCCTAAAGAAGTGGCCAGGAGGCCACGAAACGCGTCGGCAAATTGTGTGTTCTGTGTGTGAATAAAGTGTGTTTGTCCTATCCTTGGATCTCCTTGTGGTCAAGCGTGGACAAATGCTGATCTTCTGCCCCTTGAATGCTGTTTCTTCTTCTACAGCGGCCAGTCAATTTACGTTGGTGGTTACACATCACAACCTCATCAGGTGAGTGGACCACCGTAGTTATTGTGCTGGTGTCCCTCATTTACCGCCTTAGTGTGCTCCCCTTCTCCTCTCTTTTTTCAGTTGAAGAAACACTAAAAGAAATTTTGAAAAAAAAAAGTGCTAGCCAGTAACGGTTACTTTTGTTGACCAAGCAGGGGGGAAAATTATGGAATTACTCAATTCTGAAGAAACAATTATGAAATCATGACAAACAAACAAACAAAATAACACTCAAATACATTACTAGTATTTTGTTGCACCACCCCTGGCTTTTATAACAGCTTGCAGTCTATGAGGCATGGATTTAATGAGAGACAAACAGTACTCATCATCAATCTGGCTCCAACTTTCTCTGATTGCTGTTGCCAGATCAGCTTTGCAGGTTGAAGCCTTGTCATAAACCATTTTCTTCAACTTCCACCAAAGATTTTCAATTGGATTGAGATCCGGACTATTTGCAGGCCTTGACATTGACCTTATGTGTCTTCTTTTAAGGAATGTTTTCACAGTTTTTGCTCTATGGCAATCAATTTAAACTTGGGCATTTATTAAAGATGTAATTACAGCCATCTCCCCAGTGACTTTACCTGACAAGCAGCCCCATATCATCAATGACTGAGGAAATTTGCATGTTCTCTTCAGACAGTCATCTTTATAAATCTAATTGGAACGACACCAAACAAAAGTTCCAGCATCATCACCTTGCCCAATGCAGATTTGCGATTCTTCACTGAATATGACTTTCATCCAGTAATCCACAGTCCATGATTGCTTTTCCTTAGCCCATTGATGATCGATGGGTCAGAGAACATATATTTTCCTATTGTTTCTCAGAAAGCTGGATTCGAAGATTTTCCTCCCATTGTGATTGAAATTTGGTTTTAGTACTTCCTACGGGTGTGTTAATAAGGCTATAAGCCATAGAAAGGGTATATCTTATGTGGCTGGTGCCTATGCATTCCTTCTCAAAAAGTGTCGTAGAGTCAGAGAAATAGGATCTAGGAGAAAGGGATTTCAAGAAATGGGCCAATTGGTTGGCTCTCCATTCGTCGAGGGTACGGGAAGTTCAGGAGCTCATGAGTTCCTCCCTTGTCGGCCAGGCGTTTCCACTACCAAAGTGTAGCACTCTATAGTAAGCCCGCTCTTATAAAGATCTGGTCATCTACCCCGGCGGAAAGAGCAGATTTCCCAGAATCGGAAACAACGACGACGATTGAGGGAGTATGTGTGATCTAATAAATTAATTATCACAGCACCTCACAGTTACCCCGATTGTGGGATGATCTCTCAAATGTTTTACACTGCTGGAACCCACCCACCGAATGCCCGGTAAATGTATATCTGTAAAATCCTGCTTCACTCCCACCCAGGCCTTCATCTCCCCGTTCCTACACCAATCTAGAATTCTGGAAAGATGGGCAGCTAAGTAATATGACCTGAAATTAGTAATGGCGATCCCTCTGGTCGGTTTGGTGCGTTAAAGAATAGTTCTGCTAATTTGTGGTGGTTTGTCTTCCCAGATTAATTTGGTTTGGATTGAGGTGAGGCTTTTAACCCCTTTACGACTAATGACGAGTATACTCGTCATGAAAAGCTGTCAGTTCCCGCATCATGACGAGTATACTCGTCATGGCTTTGAACTGTCACTGCTTCTAAACGAACAGTGACAGCTCAAATCTAAAAGTTGTCAGTGACAGCTGAGGGTCAGGGGCAGAGGTGTGAGCACCCCTGTTAACACCTAACCCCCCCTTCCTCCCCCCAAACATACTTATATGCTGGCGGGCTGCACTGCACCATTATGCGGCCATTATCTAATTCTCCGGGCCCCCTGTGTCCTGTCCCCGCTCCATCTAGCCCCTCTCTGTGTCCTGTCTAGCCCCCCCTGTGTGCTGTCCAGCCCCCCCTGTGCCATTCCCCCCTGTGTCCGGCCGGCACCCCCCCATACCGCTCCCCGCCATCCGCCCGCCCTCCTGGTGTTTCTACCGGCGGGCCGCGGGCTCATGTGCCCGCCGGTCAAGTTGCAGGGCTCCCTCCCCCCTGCTCCTACCCACCCCGCTGCTCCTACCCACCCCCCTGCTTCTGCCCAACCCCCTGCTCCTGCTCACCCCCCTGCTCCTACTCACCTATTCCGGGCTGCACGCGCCTGCACCGTCGGCCTCCGAGTCCTCTGCAGTCTCCGGTGTGGCTCCTCCTTCTCATCGGTGGGTAAGTATGAATGAATGAATGAATGAATAGATGGATGGGTGGATGGATGGGTGAATGGATGGATGTGTGCATGCGTGGATGTGCGTGCTTGGATGTGCGTACGTGGATGTGCGTACGTGGATGTGCGTATGTGGATGTGCGTACGTGGATGTGCGTGCGTGGATGTGAGTACGTGGATGTGCGTGCTTGGATGTGCGTACGTGGATGTGCGTACGTGGATGTGCGTACGTGGATGTGCGTACGTGGATGTGCATGGATGTGTGCATGCGTGGATGTGTGCGTACGTGGATGTGTGCGTACGTGGATGTGCGTGGATGTGGATGTACGTGGAAGTCTGTGTGGATGTGCGTGGATGTCAGCATGCGTGCGTGGATGTGTGCATGCGTGGATGTGCGTGCGTGGTTGTGTGCATGCGTGGATGTCAGCATGTGGATGTGCGTACGTGGATGTGCGTACGTGGATGTGCGTACGTGGATGTGCGTACGTGGATGTGCGTGGATGTGTGCATGCGTAGATGTGTGCGTACGTGGATGTGTGCGTACGTAAATGTGCGTGGATGTGGATGTACGTGGATGTCTGTGTGGATGTGCGTGGATGTCAGCATGCGTGCGTGGATGTGTGCATGCGTGGATGTGCGTGCGTGGTTGTGTGCATGCGTGGATGTCAGCACGTGGATGTGCGTACGTGGATGTGCGTGGATGTGCGTGCGTGGATGTGCGTACGTGGATGTGCGTACGTGGATGTGCGTGTGTGAATGTGCGTGCGTGGATGTGTGCGTACGTGGATGTGTGCGTACGTGGATGTGCGTGGATGTGGATGTGTGTGGATGTGCGTGGATGTCAGCATGTGTGCGTGGATGTGTGCATGCGTGGATGTGCGTGCGTGGTTGTGTTCATGCGTGGATGTCAGCACGTGGATGTGCGTACGTGGATGTGCGTACGTGGATGTGCGTGCGTGGATGATGGGTGCATAGGTGGATGGATGGGTGCAACAAGGGATCAAGTGTCCTCTTGTTATAGTCTCTGGGATCATAGTCATGGTGCACTGTATAACTGATCATTGTCATACAGTGCACCATAACTCTGACCCCTGAGACTGTACGAAGAGGACACTTGATCCCTTGCTGCAGTCTCTGGATTGAGCAGAGGCAATCGAGCGTCGTGGGACCTTCGTTGTGGACTACGTCGGAGGCGATCGAACGTCGTGGGACCTTCGTTGTGGACTACGTCGGAGGCGATCGAGCGTCGTGGGACCTTCGTTGTGGACTACGTCGGATCTTTATAATAAAGATGGAGTCCAAATTTTGTTTGTGTTTTTTTTTCAAATAAAAAGATCTTTCTATGTGTGTATTTTCTGACTATTTACCAGAGATTCCTAATGGCGGGTCTAACATTGGCCCTATATTATGAATCTCGGGCTTAGTGCCAGCTGCCAATAAAAAGCTGGCATTAACCCCTTTATTACCCAGTTTGCCACCGGCACCAGGGCAACTGGAAGAGCATGGGTACAGCGCCAGAAAATGGCGCTTCAATGAATGCGCCATTTTCTGGGGCGGCTGCGGGCAGCATGGGGGGCCCAGAACGATTGGGCCTTTCCATGCTGAGGATTCCAGCCCCCAGCTGCCTAGTTGTACCTGGCTGGGCCAAAAATATGGCGGAGCCCTACGTCATTTTTTTTTCTAGAATTAGTTCTAGAAATAAAAAAAAAATGGGCTTCGCTGTATTTTTGGTTGCAGCCAGGTACAACAAGGCAGCTGGGGGTTGCTGGCAGTCTGTAGCTGCCAAGTTGTACCTGGCTGGACCAAAAATATGGCGGAGCCCTACGTCATTTTTTTTTTCTAGAATTAGTTCTAGAAATAAAAAAAAATGGGCTTCGCTGTATTTTTGGTTGCAGCCAGGTACAACGAGGCAGCTGGGGGTTGCTAGCAGTCTGTAGCTGCCAAGTTGTACCTGGCTGGACCAAAAATATGGCGGAGCCCTACGTCATTTTTTTTCTAGAATTAGTTCTAGAAATAAAAAAAAATGGGCTTCGCTGTATTTTTGGTTGCAGCCAGGTACAACGAGACAGCTGGGGGTTGCTGGCAGTCTGTAGCTGCCAAGTTGTACCTGGCTGGACCAAAAATATGGCGGAGCCCCACATCATTTTTTTTTTCTAGAATTAGTTCTAGAAGTGAAAAAAAGCCTTCGCTGTATTTGTAGCCAGCCAGGTACAACTTGGTAGCTGGCTGACTGGAATCCTCAGCGTGGAGAGACTCAAATGTTGTGGGTCCCCGAAGCTGCAAATTTCAACCCACAGCCACCCAAGAAAATAGCACATTCATTAGAGGCGGCATTTTCTGGTGCTGTACCCCAACTCTACCAGTTGCCCTTGTGCTGGTGGCACACGGGTTCTCCATATGCGACATGGTGTCCGCTAACAATTTCAATAGAAAATTAGCTCCAATTGTTAGCGAAAACCATGTCGGGTATGGAGAGCCCCTCCCTGTGTGCCTGAACATTGGAGCTCCCCCACAAGTGACCCCATTTTGGAAACTAGACCCCCGAAGGAACATATCTAGATGCATAGTGATCACTTTCAACCCCCAGATGCTTCACAAATTCATTCATAAAAATGAAAAAGCACTTTTTTTTCCACAAAAAGTTTCTTTTTTCATTTTTACGGATCAATTTGTGAAGCACCTGGGGGTTCAAAGTTCTCACTATGCATCTAGATACGTTCCTTGGGTGGTTTAGTTTCCAAAATGGGGTCACTTGTGGGGGAGCTCCAATGTTTAGGCACATAGAGGCTCTTCATATCCTACAAGGTGTCCGCTAACAATTCCAATTGTTAGTGGACACCATGTTGCGTATGGAGAGCCCCTGTGTGTCTCCACATTGGAGCTCCCCCACAAGTGACACCATTTTGGAAACTAGACCCCTAAATGATTATATCTAGATGCATAGTGAGCACTTTGAACCCCCAGATGCTTCACAAATTGATCCGTAATAATGAAAAAGCACTTTTTTTCCCACAAAAAGTTTCTTTTTTAATTTTTACGGATCAATTTGTAAAGCACCTGGGGGTTCAAAGTGCTCACTATGCATCTAGATACGTTCCTTTGGGGGTCTAGTTTCCAAAATGGGGTCACTTGTGGGGGAGCTGCAATGTGGAGACCCACAGGGACCCTCCAAACGCGACATGGTGTCCGCTAAAAATTTGAATGGAAAATGAGCTCAGATTGTTAGCGGACACCATATCGCGTATGGAGGGTCCCCGTGTGCCTCCACATTGGAGCTCCCCCACAAGTGACCCCATTGTGGAAACTAGACCCCCGAAGGAACATATCTAGATGCATAGTGAGCACTTTGAACCCCCATATGCTTCAGAAATTCATCCGTAAAAATGAAAAAGCACTTTTTTTTTCCACAAAAAATTTCTGTTTTCATTATTATGGATCAATTTGTGAAGCATCTGGGGGTTCAAAGTGCTCACTATGCATCTAGATATGTTCCTTTGGGGGTCTAGTTTCCAAAATGGGGTCACATGTGGGGGAGATCCAATGTGGAGATACACAGGGACCCTCCAAACGCGACATGGTGTCCGCTAACAATTTGAGCTCATTTTCCATTCAAATTGTTATTCAAATTGTTAGCGGACACCATGTCGCGTTTGGAGGGCCCCGGTGTGTCTCCACATTGGAGCTCCCCCACAAGTGACCCCATTTCGGAAGCTAGACCCCTAAGGAACATATCTAGATGCATAGTGAGCACTTTGAACCCTCAGATGCTTCACAAATTCATCAATAAAAATGAAAAAGCACTTTTTTTTTCCACACAAATTTTCTTTTTTCATCTTTACAGATCAATTTGTGAAGCACCTGGGGTAGAAAGTGCTCACTATGCATCTAGATATGTTCCTTTGGGGGTGTAGTTTCCAAAATGGGGTCACTTGTGGGAAGCTCCAATGTGGAGACACACGGGGACCCTCCAAACGCGACATGGTGTCCGCTAACAATTTGAATGGAAAATGAGCTCAAATTGTTAGCGGACACCATGTCGCGTTTGGAGGGTCCCTGTGTGTCTCCACATTGGAGCTCCCCCACAAGTGACCCCATTTTGGAAACTAGACCCCCAAAGGAACATATCTAAATACATAGTGAGCACTTTGAACCCCAGATGCTTCACAAATTGATCTGTAATAATGAAAAAATAATTTTTCATTTTTACGGATGAATTTCTGAAGCATATCGGGGTTCAAAGTGCTCACTATGCATCTAGATACGTTCCTTCGGGGGTCTAGTTTCCAAAATGGGGTCACTTGTGGGAGAGCTCCAATGTGGAGATACACAGGGACCCTCCAAACGCGACATGGTGTCCGGTAACAATTTGAGCTCATTTTCCATTCAAATTGTTAGCGGACACCATGTCGCGTATGAAGGGTCCCCGTGTGTCTCCACATTGGAGCTCCCCCACAAATGACCCCATTTTGGAAACTAGACCCCCTAAGGAAGGTATCTAGATGCATAGTGATCACTTTGAACCCCCAGATGCTTCACAAATTAATCTATAAAAATTAAAAAAAACACTTTTTTTTCACAAAAAAAATTCTTTTTGCCTACATTTTTTCAGTTTCACATGGGCAAAGGGATCAAATACATCCCAAAATTTGTTGGGCAATTTCTCCTGAGTACACCGATACCTTATATGTGGTCATAAACTACTGTTTGGGCGCACGGCAGGGCTCCGAAGTGAAGGAGCGCCATTTCACTTTTTGAATGGAAAATTGGCTCTAAAATTCAAATTGCGCTCCCTCCCTTCTGAGCCCTGCCGTACGCCCAAACAGTGGTTTATGACCACATATGAGGCATCGGTGTACTCAGGAGAAATTGCCCAACACATTTTAGGATGCATTTTATCCTGTTGCCCATGTGAAAATGAAAAAATTGAGGCTAAAAGAACATTTTTGTTACAAAAATTAAAATGTCCATTTTTTCCTTCAACTTTATTTTAGTTCCTGTGAAGCACCTGAAGGGTTAATAATCTTCTTGAATATAGTTTTGAGTAGCTTGAGGGGTGCAGTTTTTGGAATGGTGTCACTTTTGGGTGTTTTCTGTCATGTACACCCCTCAAAGTGACTTCAAATGTGATGTGGTCACTAAAAAATTGGTTTTGTAAATTTTGCTGGAAAAATGAATAATTGCTGATGAACTTTGAACCCTTATAACGTCCTACCAAATTTTTTTTTTTCTTCCAAAATTGTGCTGATGTAAAGTAGACATGTGGGAAATGTTATTTATTAACTATTTTGTGGCACATATCTCTCTGGTTTAGCAGAATAAAAATGAAAAATTTGAAAATTGCTAAATTTTCAAAATTTTTGCCAAATTTTTTATTTTTTCACAAATAAACGCAAAAATTATCGACCTAAATTTAATACTAACATGAAGCCCAATATGTCATGAAAAAACAATCTCAGAATCGCTAGGATCCAATGAAGCGTTCCAGAGATATTACCTCATAAAGGGAGAGTGGTCAGAATTACAAAAAATGGTCTGGTCATTAAGCTGCAAAGTGACTCGGTCCTTAAGGGGTTAAAGAATGATGAAGGGACCATGATCGGGAGGGCTTGGAGGATATATAATATCCTGGGAAGAATATTCATTTTAAAAATTGCAATCCTCTCAAACCACGTGAAAACATTCTTCCTCCACCTCAAGCATTCTGGTAGAAGGAAAGGAAAGGAAAGGAAGAAAGCGCACCGATCTAAATGTAAATGTATAATTAGATCGTAGGTGGATGTAGGTGGCACTCACCTTTTTTAGGTCTTGCTAACTTGCGTATCGGTCACTAGGGACCATTAAGTATCCAGGAGTAGATTTCTTCAGTATTCGGTATGCTGCAAATCCCTGGTAGCTAGTATGTAGCTCAGACCGAGTTACCATAGGAGTATAGATCCAATAGAGTTTTTACCAGGCTATTTGCACTCCCAGAGGTCTTTGATCCAAAACTTCTTGTAATTCATAAAGGGTTTTTATTATTTCTCAAGAAAAGCACATACAACGCCTTTCAACAGTAAAAAATGTCTTCCTCAGATTTATTGTTAAAAGTGTTCCAAAGTTGTGGATAGCTTTATAAGAAATAGTATTATGCTAAATAGGGTGCGGACCACTAAGGTTAGTTAATGCCACACCTGCTATATACTGTAGCTGCTATACAAGTTTGGTATATTCAGAAGCACATACTAATAATAAAAAACAAACACATTACATATATGTATAGAGCATAGTAAAATTTGATTATTGCAGATAAAATGTAAAATATATTTTGATCATAAATAGCATAACATTTTCAATATACGGTAGTTATATAACAAATTTAAAATTGTTGTATGTGGCTGAAATCCATTTAAAACACAAAAAAAACACACAAAAAAACAGTGCTCATTAAAATTATGAGAAAACACACAGTATCCAAGGAAGGATTAATTTTATATTCCCTCAATAACTTCATTTAATCTGTCTGGGTGTAGAGAACCCATTTTGAAAATCCAATAAGATTCTTTGTGATTTAATTTTTCAGTGCGGTTTGAGCAGTTCTCTGAAATTTGCTTAACTGGTGTAACTTTTATATTAAATTGTTTATTATGCTTCAAATATAAGTGTCGGGGCAAACTATGTTTCATGAAGCCAATTTTTGCATTGTGCCTGTGGCCATTCATACGTGTTCTCAGGGACTGGATAGTACGTCCCACGTATTGAATGCCACAGGCACATGTGATGACATACACCACAAATTGGCTGTCACAGGAAAGTCTCTGTGTAATTGGGAAAAATTCCCCCGTGCTGTTGCAGTGAATTCCTGTCACATTGTGATCTATGATTCCACAACAGCAGCACTTTTTTGAATTGCATCGCATTACACCAGTTTTTGTGTTGTCATTTTTATTCGTTTTACCTGTATTATTTTTTGTTTGATTAATTTTCTGGTTTCCCTGTGATAATTGTTTTAAATGACTGGGAGCAATAATACCTCTTATTGTTTGTGCCTTGCGGAAAGTGATACTAGGTTTTTCTGGTAGGATTTTTTTCAAATATGCATCTCTTTTCAGTAGAAACAAATATTTATTTAGTATCCTCCTAATATCATCATTGTTTCGATTATATGCTGTTATAAAATTGTATTGCCATCTGTTGTTTTTCTTTATTTCCTCACCTTTTTGATCCTTTTTGTCCTTCCAATTTAATAGACATACATCCTGAGTTTTTTTCAAAATTGTTTCATATGCACTCACAATTAATTTCTTCAGATATTTTTTATCATAAAATTTTTGTAATAAAATTTGAGACTGTTTGATGTAATCATCTGTATTTGTATTATTTTTTTAAAATGAAGTTATTGAGGAAATATAAAATGAATCCTTCTTCGGATACTGTGTGTTTTCTCATAATTTTAATGAGCACTGTTTTTTCGTGTGTTTTTTTTGTGTTTTAAATGGATTTCAGCCACATACAACAATTTTAAATTTGTTATAGAACTATATTGAAAATGTTATGCTATTTATGATCAAATTATATTTCACATTTCATCTGTCATAATCAAATTTTACTATGCTCTATATATACATGTAATGTGTTTCTTTTTTATTATTAGTATGTACTTCCATGGGTGTACCCAGGATCAAAACTAGGGGGGGCAAGCCATGGTCGTTCCGATTGTGCCCGCTTCTTGTACCATCACTGCGCAGCAGCACACGGGCCGCTAAGGGTCCCATGTGTTTCACTGAGCCTCCTGCGCCGCCCCCTGCGCTTCCTCTTACCACAGGGGTGATGCCATGCATTGCACAGTGGAACGCATAAAAAGCAGGAAGCACTTCCTTCTCTAGTGTGGACTAGGTGTCACTTCTCTTTATGCGTTCCATGTGCAACGCTCAGCGTCACGACCTCCTCCTGTATCTTCAATTTTGGGAAGCTGTGGTGGAACCAGGAGATGTAAGTACAGGATTTTTTTTTAAGGAGTACACGCTGGCCAGAGGAGTATGGGGGGGGGGGAAGGGGGTGGCTCACCGTGGCTGCATTATACTGTATGGAGAATTATGAGGCTGTACTGTGCTATATGGAAGGCTGTACTATGCTAAACACAGGACTGTGAGGGTGCATTAGACTGTATGGAGGGCTATATGGAGAACTATGGGGGTGCATTATACTACATGGAGGACTATTGATGGTGCATTATACTGTATAGAAGACTATGGGTGAATTATACTATATGGAGAATTATGGGGGTGAATTATACTATATGGAGAACTATAGGAGTGCATTATACTGTATGGAGGTGCATTATAATGTATGGAGGCATATGAGGCTACATTATACTATATAGAGGATAGTGGGGTTGCATTATGATAATTGGATGACTATGGGGGTACCTTATGAATGAGGGACTATGGGGTGCATTATAATACTTAGAGGACTATGGGAATACATTGTAATGTATGGAGGAATGTGGGGATGCATTATAATAATTGGAGGACTATGGTGGCTGAGGAGGAGGACCATATAAACCATGATGGGGGACATATATACCACGATAAAGGCCATATTCCAGGAGGAGGACCATATACAGCAAGATAAGGGACATTAATACATAATGAAGGGGGAGAGGGGTCAATTTGTGAGTATAGGATTTAGAATGTTACACGGGGCCCATACATCTGACCAACGTGCACGCGGAAGGTGGGGGGCCTACATTGCGCACCTGTGCCCATCAGACTTATTGCGCCACTGGGGAGCCCTATGGGGGCCGGGGGCTGTATATGACATGGGCGGGCTGCTGTCAGGGGCCGGGTGAGATTAATATATTTAATATATTAATATATTTGCTCCGAACGTTGCACCCGGTCTTATTTTCAGGGGGGAGGCATACACACACAGGGGCATACACTCGCAGGGGCATACACTCGCAGTACGGTGGCTCAGTGGTTAGCACTGTAAATGGTGGCTCAGTGATTAGTACTGTATACGGTGGCTCAGTGGTTAGCACTGTATACAGTGGCTCAGTGGTTAGCACAGTATATGGTGGCTCAGTATTTAGCACTGTATACGGTGGCTCAGTGGTTAGCACTGTATACGGTGGCTCAGTGGTTAGCACTGTATATGGTGGCTCAGTGGTTAGCACTGTATACGGTGGCTCAGTGGTTAGCACTGTATACGGTGGCTCAGTGGTTAGCACTGTATATGGTGGCTCAGTGGTTAGCACTGTATATGGTGGCTCAGTGATTAGCACTGTAAATGGTGGCTCAGTGGTTAGCACTGTATACGGTGGCTCAGTGGTTAGCACTGTATATGGTGGCTCAGTGGTTAGCACTGTATATGGTGGCTCAGTGATTAGCACTGTAAATGGTGGCTCAGTGGTTAGCACTGTATACGGTGGCTCAGTGGTTAGCACTGTATATGGTGGCTCAGTGGTTAGCTCTGTATATGGTGGCTCAGTGGTTAGCATTGTACGGTGGCTCAGTGGTTAGCACTGCGCGATGTCTCTGTGGTTAGCATAGTATGATGGCTCAGTGGTTAGCAGCACAGTATATGGTGGGCAGGCGGTTAGACCAGGATGAAGGCTGGGGGGTGAGCGCAGGAGGACGGAGGCTGAAGGGGTGAGCGCAGGATGACGAAGGCTGGTGGGGTGAGGGCAGGAGGACAGAGGCTGGTGGGATGAGGGCAGGGAGGACAGAGGCTGGAGGGGGTGAGCGCAGGAGGACAGAGGCTGGAGGGGTGAGCGCAGGAGGACAGAGGCTGGAGGGGTGAGCGCAGGAGGACAGAGGCTGGAGGGGTGAGCGCAGGAGGACAGAGGCTGGAGGGGTGAGCGCAGGAGGACAGAGGCTGGAGGGGTGAGCGCAGGAGGACAGAGGCTGGAGGGGTGAGCGCAGGAGGACAGAGGCTGGAGGGGTGAGCGCAGGAGGACAGAGGCTGGAGGGGTGAGCGCAGGAGGACAGAGGCTGGAGGGGTGAGGGCAGGAGGACGGAGGCTGGAGGGGTGAGGGCAGGAGGACGGAGGCTGGAGGGGTGAGGGCAGGAGGACGGAGGCTGGAGGGGTGAGGGCAGGAGGACGGAGGCTGGAGGGGTGAGGGCAGGAGGACAGAGGCTGGAGGGGTGAGCGCAGGAGGACAGAGGCTGGAGGGGTGAGCGCAGGAGGACAGAGGCTGGAGGGGTGAGGGCAGGAGGACGGAGGCTGGAGGGGTGAGGGCAGGAGGACGGAGGCTGGAGGGGTGAGGCAGGAGGACGGAGGCTGGAGGGTGAGCGCAGGAGGACGGAGGCTGGAGGCCCCCATCACAAGCACAGTGCAGCCAACTTTATCTTTATTTACTTTACATTTATTTTCACTCACTGTGATCCTCCGGCTACTCTGTCTCTGCCTCCAGCCCCCACAGTCCACAGGGCAGCTGCACAGGCTCTTCTGCTCCCGGGGCCGGCACTGCAGCATGTAGCATTGCACACACACACATTGCACACACACATTGCACACACACACAAACATTGCACACACACATTGCACACACACACAAACATTGCACACACACATTGCACACACACATTGCACACACATTGCACACACACACACACACACACTGTCACTCTGCACACAAAACCTGGCTGCACAGCACACTGCACCTTCTTTCCTTGGGGCCACTCACCACCTGCTCTCTTCTGCCGTCCTCTCTGCATCTCCTCTGCCGTCCGTTCACATGACAGTGCTGTGCCGCCGGCTCCCGCCCGCTCCTCTGGAGTCTGACCCCTCACTCAGCACTCGGCCGGGAGACAGTGCTGCTCCTTTCACTCCCAAAGAGGAGGGGGGGGCGGGGGCGGCGGCCGCTCCGGAGCAAAAAAAGCCCTGGTCACAGTACTGTAGGTGCCATGTGGGGTACGCAGTGCCACGCTCACCCGGGGCAGCCTCTTGGGGGGGGCACCTGCCCCCCCAGCCCCACGCTGGGTACGCCCATGTGTACTTCTGAATATACCAAACATGTATAGCAGCTATATAGCAGGTGTGGCATTAACTAACCTTAGTGGTCCACACCCTATTTAGCAAAATACTATTTCCTATAAAGCTATCCACAACTTTGGAACACTTTTAACAATATACCTGAGGAAGACATTTTTCACTGTCGAAACGCATTGTATGTGCTTTTCTTGAGAAATAATAAAAACCCTTTATGTATTACAAGAAGCTTTGGATCATAGACCTCTGGGAACACAAATAGCCTGGTAAAAACTCTATTGGATATCTGTAGCGCCCAGGCTTTGGGGTACTCAGGTGTCAGGCGGCAAAAGGGTTAACTGTGTCACAGGGAATGGCGGCTGTGCCTGACTCCGTGTCCTGGGGTATCTTTTGAAAAGGGTATTTATAAACAAGGGATTATTTACAGTTTGCTGTTGTGAAGCCACCTGCTGTTTCTGGTGAGCAGCACCAGCGCCACCACAGTCCGCTGGAGGTCGGTGGTATTGCGGCTGAGATGGTGTAGTCCTCTGCAGGCAGGACTGGGACCTCCGGGGCAGCAATCCTGTGAATGGGACAAGTTCATAGGAAAGAAGATGCAGCAGGGTCGAGTTCACTTCACTCCGGGTACTTTACTCGAAACTTCAGCAGCATTAGTTACAGTTCTCAGCTCAGTAAGATGTTGTAATGACAAATAGCTAACGGGTGGCTGCAAGCGGATCCCAGGTGGAAGGATGGAACGCTTGGTGTGTGCCTTTTCTCTGTCTTTCCTGCTTCCCAGTAATTTGCGTCAAGCCTCATCCCATAAAGCGAATCTGACCTCCTGCTGTCTCTCTCTCTCTTTGCTCCCGTCGGGTTTCCTTCTGCTGGCCGCTGAACCCTCAAGCGGTCCTGGTACCCTCTTTTGGTTGGTTTAGAGTCTGGGCAGTATATAGATATACCCCTCAGATCGCTGGATTTTCTGTGGTCCTTGGAGGAATCCACTGGTGCGGGCTCCGGTGCCCGGTAAGCTGTTGTGGTTAGACTTCTTTAAGTCCCTTCCTTCCCCAACTGGCTGACTGCACCTGGGATAGCTTTCCTTCTCCCATTCTCCTGGTCCCTCAGCCAAGAGACCCTCTCCTTGTTCCCTCACTGCCTGACTACAACTCCAACTCTCACTCCAACTTCTCCCCCTAGAGGTGGCTTTATTCCCTCCCGGGTACCTCCCACTATGTGATCTAGTGTGGGGTGTTTATGTATGGGTTCCACTCATCATCCTAAAATCCACTTGCAGCTGGAGTATCTACACCTCTTTTACGGGTGTAGTACCCCTCTGTGACGCCTGCATAGCAGGGCGCCACATATCCACCTCAAGCAACCATTTTGAACTTCCTGTATTATCTTAGGAAAATTTAGGGAGAAGATTTGGCAGGTGTCCCTTGGGAGCACAATGCTGCCTAAATACTTGATCGAAGAGTTCGCCCAGTGAAATTTGTATGACCTCTTCAATGGTGTCAAGGCAGTGTGAGTAGAATTAATGTTTAATGCCTCCGATTTCGCAAGGTTAATTTTAAAATTTGATAGCTTCCCATATAATTCAAATTCAATCATGAGAGCTGGCAGAGTAGATAGAGGGTTACTGATAAAAAACAATAAGTCATCTGCATAAGCTGCAGTTTTGTAAGGTGCTCATTTAATCGTGGGGCCTTGTATGTTGGTACTAATCCTAATCTTCCAGAGGAATGGTTCCATCGATAGTATGAAAATCAGGGGAGAGAGTGGGCAACACTGACTTGTTCCGTTAAGTATAGAAAAATCTGGGAAGAGGAACCCATTCCCTTTCACCCTGGCCAATGGTCTCGGATATAAAGCTGAGATCCAGGCAAGGATGTTAGGTCTGAGGCCGAATCGACAGAGCGTCTCATATATAAATGTCCAATTTACCTTTGCCTTCTCTGCATCAGTGGCAAGCAGCATCAGGGGCAGAGATTTTAGCTTTGCTCTGTAGATAACCAACCCCCAGGTGCCTATTTGTACCTGGCCGGACACAACAATATAGGGGAGCCCCTTTTTTTTTTATTATTTCATGAATTTCATGAAATAATAATAAAAAAAGTGTGGGGCTCCAAGCTATTTCTATGTCCAGCCAGGCAGCTGGGGGCTGGAATCCGCAGCGCAGGGAGGCCCAAGCTTTCTGGGCACCCCCTGCTGCGAATGGCAGTCCGCAGCCTTCCCAGAAAATGGCGCGGTCATTGAAGCGCCATACTTTGCATTATCATCTGGCCCTAAGCCCGAAATTCATGGCGGTCACGCCAATAGTAGACATTACCGCCATGAATTTCTAGCAAATCATGTAAAAAAAAACAACACAGAGAAAAATTTTTTTTATTAGAAATAAAACAAAAAAGACATTTAGTGACTCCATCTTTATTAAAAAAAAATCCTCTTTAGATTTTAGTTTAGAAATCTCTCTCCAAATCAAATAACTCTTCTGTGGGGAATTCAATCCATTTACATTGATGGACAAAAATGTTGTAAAATAAACTTAATGTGCTTGCTATTTCTTGTTGCTATTATTCCAATGGGCTTATGGTGCATTGAACTCTGTATGTCTAATAATCTTAATTGTTTATCCATTTTCATGTCACAACAAATGAACTATTAAAACTATAACAATAATAAACTATTAATTATAAGCAGGAGATGTACTAAGTACGGATGTAGTTCTCCTGATGCGCCTAATGTTTTTGGCCTCCTGTGAGTGTAAAGAACATCATTATAAAAGAAAGTAGTCACGTACTAGGGATCATTATGATGTTTTTCCACTTGAGTAAATTTTAAAATTCCTTTAGGACTTTTAGTTCCCTTTCTTTAGAATCAATTGTAAAAAGTTTCTGATTGTAGTTAAAAATCAATTTATTATTAGGACGCCTCCAATGGTACTGGATGTCATTTTCCGCAATATATCCGTTACTACCCTAAGAGCTCTTCTCTAAGGGCCGCTTTACACACACAGATATCTGTGTCCAACTTCTGAACAGATCTCTGGTTGCAGTGAAATCATGGACACATTGTTCCATTTGTACACAGCCACAAAATGGAACAATGTGTCCATGATTTCACTGCAACCAGAGATCTGTTCAGAAGTTGGACACAGATATCTGTGTGTGTAAAGTGGCCTTTACTCATCGTTTATTTTGATAAATCCATGAAAATTTTGAGTTTATCATGTGGTAGTGAACCGTTCTTCCTCATGTAATTGTTTAATTTTTCCCGAGTTTGGTAAAATGTGAATCTTAGAATTATGTCCCTAGGTATCTCCTCCGATAAAAAATAAGGTTTTGGAAGTCTGTGAGCACCTTCATTGGAGTATTCAACCTCCGGTAGGAATGATAAAACCTTCCTAAAAATTGAATTTACATAGGAGACTAGCTGTACTACCCGGCTACGCCCGGGTTAATAAATAACTGCTGTTAGCTATGACAAAATAGAATTTGCATATGTCATATTAATGACCTGTAGGAAAATAGAAGCTGAGCTGTGATTGGTTGCTATAGGCAGCCTAATAAATCTCCAGCCAACAGTAAACCCTCCCCCTGGCAGGGCAGTATATGTTTCCTCACACATACACATAATAGACAGCTCATGTGACTGACATCTGCCTTAATTCCCTATATGGCACATGTGTTGCACATTGGCTGTTTTTAATCAGATGTTTATGTTTGGAAATTAAAGATAGCACGTGTATGAGGCGAGTTGTGTGAGGTGATTAGTGCACATCTGTGTCTGTGTGGTGTTGTGTGTCCCTGTGGCGTGAGTGCATGTGTCCCTATAGGGTAGCTATGTGTGTGTGTCCCTGTGGGGAGGTCTGTGTGGTGTGTGTGTCTCTTTGTGGTGTGTGTGTCCCTGTGGGGTGAGTGCATGTGTCCCTATAGGGTGTGGATGTGTGTGTGTCCCTGTGGGGGGGGTCTGTGTGGTGTGTGTCTCTGTTGTGTGTGTCTCTGTGTGGTGTGTGTGTCCCTGTGGGGTGAGTGCATGTGTCCCTATAGGGTGTATATGTGTGTGTGTCCCTGTGGGGGGGGTCTGTGTGGTGTGTGTGTATATCTGTGTTGTGTGTGTCTCTTTGTGGTGTGTGAGTGCCCCTGTGGGGTGAGTGCATGTGTCCCTATAGGGTAGCTATGTGTGTGTGTCCCTGTTGGGAGGTCTGTGTGGTGTGTGTGTCTCTTTGTGGTGTGTGTGTTCCTGTGGGGTGAGTGCATGTGTCCCTATAGGGTGGCTATGTGTGTGTGTCCCTGTGGGGGGGTCTGTGTGGTGTGTGTGTCTGTGTTGTGTGTGTCTCTTTGTGGTGTGTGTGCGTCCCTGTGGGGTGAGTGCATGTGTCGCTATAGGGTGTGTTTGTGTCCCTGTGGGGATGTGTATGTGTCTGTCTGTTGTGTGTGTCTCTTTGTGGTCTGTGTGTGTTTGTTCGGGTGCGTGGTGAGTATCCAATGTTGGGGCTGCACCTTAGCGACTATACACTTGCTGTTACTCTTTGTGTGTGTGTGGTGTGTATACATGTCCCTGTGCGTGGTGAATATCTCATGTTGGGGCCCCACCTTAGTGACTATATGCTGGTATGTGCTGTTAGTCTTTGGCGCTATCATTAAGCCCCTCTCATTCACAACTGTCAACTGGTAACTGTCACTTTTTCCCCATTATGTAGATAGGGGCAAAATTGTTTGGTGAATTGGAATGCGCGGGGTTAAAATTTCGCCTCACAACATAGCCTATGACGCTCCCGGGGTCCAGACGTGTGATTGTGCAAAATTTTGTGGCTATAGCTGACAGCTGTCAATTTTCCTCCAACACTTTTCCATTCACTTTTTCCCCATTATGTAGATAGGGGCAAAATTGTTTGGTGAACTGGAACGCGCATTTCGCCTCACAGCATAGCCTATGACGCTCTTGGGGTCCAGACGTGTGACTGTGCAAAATTTTGTGGCTGTAGTTGCGACGGTGCAGATGCCAATCCCGGATATACATACACACACACATTCAGCTTTATATATATACTAGCTGTGAGCCCGATGCAAATGCATCGGGATTCTAGAACGTGCATTAATTTGATTATAGTAGTTATAGCTGTTAGCCTGATGCAAATGCATCGGGTATCTAAAATATGTTTATTGTTTTTTTAAAGATTTTTAAATAATAATCGCATCATCAATAGCAATAATATAAGCCATAGCATTATTATTAGCAGTAATAGCAGTATTAATACCATTATTAGCAGTATTATGAGCATTAATAACAGTATTAATAGCATTAATAGCATTATTATTAGCATTAATAGCATTATTAATAGCATTATTAGCATTAATAATAGCATTAATAACATTATTAATAGCATTAATAGCATTATTATTAGCATTAATAGCATTATTAATAGCATTAATAGGATAAATATTAGCATTAATAGCATTGATAGCATAATTAATAGCATTATTAATAGCATTAATAGCATTATTATTAGCATTAATAGCATTAATAATAGCATTATTAGCATTAATAATAGCATTAATAACATTATTAATAGCATTAATAGCATTATTATTAGCATTAATAGCATTAATAATGCATTAATAGGATAAATATTAGCATTAATAGCATAATTAATAGCATTATTAATAGCATTATTAATAGCATTAATAGCATTATTATTAGCATTAATAGTATTAATAGGATAAATATATTAGCATTAATAGCATAATTAATAGCATTAATAGCATTATTAATAGCATTAATCGCATTATTATTAGCATTAATAGCATTAATAATAGAATTATTAGCATTATAAATAGCATTAATAACATTATTAATAGCATTAATAGCATTATTATTAGCATTAATAGCATTAATAATACCATGAATAGGATAAATTATTAGCATTAATAGCATTATTAGCATAATTAATAGCATTATAATAGCATTTAATAGCATTAATAGCATTATTATTAGCATTAATAGCATTAATAGGATAAATATTAGCATTAATAGCATAATTAATAGCATTAATAGCATTATTAATAGCATTAATAACATTATTATTAGCATTAATAGCATTAATAATAGCATTATTAGCATTAATAATATCATTAATACATTATTAATAGCATTAATAGATTATTATTAGCATTAATAGCATTAATAGCATTATTATTAGCATTAATAGCATTAATAATACATGATAGGATAAATATTAGCATTAATAGCATAATAGCATAATTAAGCATTAATAGCATTATTAATAGCATTAATAGCATTAATAGATAAATATTAGAATTAATAGCATTATTAATTAGCATTAATAGCATTAATAGGATAAATATTAGCATTAATAGCATAATTAATAGCATTAATAGCAATTATTAATAGCATTAATAGCATTATTATTAGCATTAATAGCATTTAGCATTAATAATGCATTATTAGCATTAATAATAGCATTAATAACATTATTAATTAGCATTAATAGCATTATTATTAGCATTAATAGCATTATTATTAGCATTAATAGCATTAATAATGCCATTTAAATAGGATAAATATTAGCATTAATAGCATTAATAGCATAATTAATAGCATTAATAGCATTATTAATAGCATTAAATATGCATTAATAGGATAAATATTAGCATTAATAGCATTAATAGCATAATTAATAGCATTAATAGCATTATTAATAGCATTATTCGCATTATTATTAGCATTAATTAGCATTAATAGCATTATTAGCATGAATAATAGCATTAATAACATTAATTAATAGCATTAATATATAGCATTATATTAGCATTAATAGCATTAATAGCATTATTATTACCATTAATAACATTAATAATACATGAAATAGGATATAATATTAGCATTAATAGCATTAATAGCATAATAAATAGCATTAATAGCATTATTAATAGCATTAATATCATTATTATTAGCATTAATATGCATTAATAGAATAAATATTAGCATTAATAGCATAATTAATAGCATTAATAACATTTATTATTAGCATTAATAGCATTAATAATAGCATTATTAGCATTAATAATAGCATTATTAGCATTAATAATAGCATTAATAACATTATTTAATAGCATTAATAGCATTAATAGCTTTATTATTAGCATTAATAGCATTAATAATACCATGAATAGGATAAATATTAGCATTAATAGCAATAATAGCATAATTAATAGCATTAATAGCATTATTAATAGCATTAATAGCATTAATTAGGATAAATATTAGCATTAATAGCATTATTAATAGCATTAATAGCATTAATAGGATAATATTAGCATTAAATAGCATAATTAATAGCATTAATAGCATTATTAATAGCATTAATAGCATTATTATTAGCATTAATAGCATTATAATAGCATTATTAGCATTAATAATAGCATTAATAATACATTATTAATAGCATTAATAGCATTATTATTAGCATTAATAGCATTAATAGTTATTAGCATTAATAGCATTAATAATACCATTAATAGGATAAATATTAGCATTAATAGCATTAATAACATAAATAATAGCATTAATAGCATTATTAATAGCATTAATAGCATTATTATTAGCATTAATAGCAATATTAATTAGCATGAATAGCATTTGAATAGCATAAATAGCATGATTATTAGGCTTAATAGCATTATTAATCTTGCATTAATATGATTATTATATAGCATTATTAGCATTAATATTAGCATGAATAGCATAATTATTAGCATTAATACATTATTATTAGCATTAATAGCATAATTATTAGCATTAATAGCATTAATATTAGCAGTAATATCATTATTATTAGCATTTGTTTTTTTAATATTATTATTTATTAATATTTAATTATTATATATTTTTTATTTATTTTTTTATTATTTTTTAATTATTTTTTTTATTATATTAAATTTATTATTTAGGCTGTAGACCACAGTTTTCATTCAGGTCGCTGAAAGGTGATATATAATTAGCATATATTTAATTTTTTTATTTTTTTTATTTTATTATTTGAATTATTTTATATTATTCTAATAATTATTATTTATTTTAGATTTTATTATTTAAAATTATTTTTTAAATTTATTTTTTTTTTATTATTAAATTTATTATTTAGGCTGAGACCCAGTTCTCTTTCAGGTCCGCTGAAAGGGCTGATATAATTAGCATATATTTAATTTTTTTATTATTATTTTTATTGAATTATTTATTATTTTTTATTTATTTTTTTATTATTTTTAAATTATTTTTTAATTATTTTTTTTAATTATTAAATTTATTATTTAGGCTGAGACCCAGTTCTCTTTCAGGTCCGCTGAAAGGGCTGATATTATTAGCATATATTTATTTTTTTTATTATTATTTTTATTTAATTATTTATTATTTTTTATTTATTTTTTTATTATTTTTTAATTATTTTTTAAATATTTTTTTTATTATTAAATTTATTTGTTCCCATTGAAATACATTATTTTTATTTAATTATTTATTATTTTTTATTTATTTTTTTATTATTTTTTAATTATTTTTAAATTATTTTTTTTATTATTTAATTTATTTATTTTTTTAAGTCAGACTGAGACACAGTTCTCATTCAGGTCCGCCTTTTTTTTTTTATTATTATTATTTTTATTTAATTATTTATTATTTTTTATTTATTTTTTTATTATTTTTTAATTATTTTTAAATTATTTTTTTTATTATTTAATTTATTTATTTTTTTAAGTGAGAGTGAGACACAGTTCTCATTCAGGTCCGCCTTTTTTTTTCCCCATTGACATACATTACCGGTGTGTCGGCGATTTTATGGCCGCCCACCTGGTTCTATTTGTCGGCCCTAAAATCGCGGACACACCGCTAATGCATCTCTATGGGCAGTCAGCCCGATTTCGGATTGGTCGCCGACCAATCAGAATTCGAGCTCACTGCCCATAGACATGTATTAGCGGTGTGTCCGCGATTTTAGGGCCGACAAATAGAACCAGGTCGGCGGCCATAAAATCGCCGACACACCGGTAATGTATGTCAATGGGGAAAAAAAAAGGCGGACCTGAATGAGAACTGTGTCTCACTCTCACTTAAAAAAATAAATAAATTAAATAATAAAAAAAATAATTTAAAAATAATTAAAAAATAATAAAAAAATAAATAAAAAATAATAAATAATTAAATACAAATAATAATAAAAAAAAAAAAAAGGCGGACCTGAATGAGAACTGTGTCTCAGTCTGACTTAAAAAAATAAATAAATTAAATAATAAAAAAAATAATTTAAAAATAATTAAAAAATAATTAAAAAATAAATAAAAAATAATAAATAATTAAATAAAAATAATAATAATAAAAAAAAAAAAAATGCGGACCTGAATGAGAACTATGTCTCAGTCTGACTTAAAAAAATAAATAAATTTAATAATAAAAAAAATAATTAAAAAATAATTTAAAAATAATAAAAAAATGAGGGGCTCTTCTGATTGGCTGAGGGCAGTATACAGCGACCAATCAGAAGAGGGCCTCAGATCTCATTGAGGTAGAATGGCGGATTTTTCGTCCATTCTATCTTAATGAGAAGGAAGAGGACGTCGGAGGTGGAAGTTTGCGAAAAGAAGACAGAAGATCCCCGGGGCCGGACGAAGAGGCGGAGATGGCGGAAAGAAGAGAGAAGACCCCCGGGGCCGGAGGAAGAGGACGGCTGGCCGGACGAAGGGATTGTGGATCGGACGGACGATCAGATGACTTGAAGGCATGTAAGTGATCGACGGGGACGTTAGGTTAGGGGACGGCGGGGGCTTCGGGTGTAGGGCGTTAGGTGTTAGCGCGAGCGGCGGGGGACAGCGGCGGGGCTTAGGGAGTAGGGGATGGGCGGCGGGGCTTTAGGGTGTATCGGTGGGTGCTTAGAATGCGGCGGAGCTTAGGGGGTAGGGGCGGCGGAGTTAGGGGGTAGGCGGCGGGGCTTAGGGGGTATCGGTGGGGGCTTAGGATGCGGCGGTGGTTAGGGGCGGCTGACTTAGGGGGTAGGGGGTTAGGAGCGGCGGACTTAGGGGGTAGGCGGTGGGGCTTAGGGGGTATTGATGGGGGCTTAGGATGCGGCGGGGCTTAGAGGGTAGGGGCTTAGGTGCGGCAGTTCTTAGGGGGTAGGGGGTTAGGTGCGGCGGCTCTTATAGGGTAGGGGCTTAGGTGCGGCGGGGCTTAGGGGGTATTGGTGGGGGCTTAGGATGCGGCGGGGCTTAGAGGGTAGGAGCTTAGGTGCGGCGGTTCTTAGAGGGTAGGGGCTTAGGTGCGGCGGTTCTTAGGGGGTAGGGGGTTAGGTGCGGCGGGGCTTATAGGGCAGGGTCTTAGGTGCGGCGACGCTTAGAGGGTAGCGGCTTAGGTGCGGCGGGGCTTAGGGTGTAGGGGCATAGGTGCGGCGTGTCGGGGCTTAGGGTGTAGGGGTGCGGCGCACTTAGGGGGTAGGGGCTTTGGTGCGGCGGGGTGGTTTTGTTGCGGGGTGGCTGTGCGGACATGGGGGGGTCTGTGCAGAGATGGGGGTGGGTGTGCGGATATGGGGGGGGCTGTGCGGAGATGGGGGGGCTGTGGGGACATGAGGGTGTGTGTGCGGACATGGGGGGGGGCTGTGGGGACATGAGTGTGTGTGTGCGGACATGGGGGGGGCTGTGTGTGTAGATGGGGGGGCTGTGCGGACATGGGGGTGGGTGTGCGGACATGGGGGTGGGTGAGCGGACATGGGGGTGGGTGAGCGGACATGGGGGTGGCTGTGCGGACATGGGGGGGCGGCCTGTGCGGACATGGGGGGGCGGCTGTGCGGACATGGGGGGGCTGTGCAAAGATGGGGAGGGCTGTGCGGACATGGGGGAGCGAGTTGCGGCTCAGGCAGCGACTCGCTCCATGATCCCCGGGTAGCGATTTGCGGCTGAGCGGTAAATGGCGAACGTTGTGGGCGAGCCTGTGGGTAGATTTTGGGCCAGCGACTCGCAATGGCCTCGCGGCCATTGCTCGCGCAGCATTGGGCGCTTCGCGCCCAATGTTAAATTCGTATCCACATGACGACATCCGAAGTAGCGCGCGGAGGGGCGCTTTTCCGATTCGCGATTATATAATAGATATATATATATATATATATTGTGAGACAGTGACCGGCTGAGGCAGAAGAGGCTGCTGAGCAGTCAGGTCAGGGCTGTAAGAGGCTTTGAGCTATTACATCACGGCCTAACCCGGGAGCCCAGTACGACCTAGACCGGAGAGAACTTCTAATCTGAAGGGACCGTGTTACTGAACAGTGGATGTATGCATTATACCCTAGACTTGTGTCACTGCTGTGCTTCATCAATAAATCCGGGTACTATATGAACTGATACCGGGCTCACGGTAGTTTGTTTTGAAATCCCGGCGCTATCTCACAATATACAGTATATATATACAGTAGTACAGACCAAAAGTTTGAACACACCTTCTCATTAAAAGAGTTTTTTTTATTTTCATGACTATGAAAATTGTACATTCACACTGAAGGCATCAAAACAATGAATTAACACATGTGGAATTAAATACTTAACACAAAATTGTGAAACAACAGAAAATATGACTTATTAGGTTCTTCAAAGTAGCCACCTTTTGCTTTGATTTCTGCTTTGCACACTCTTGGCATTCTCTTGATGAGCTTCAAGAGATAGTCACTGGAAATGGTTATCACTTCACAGGTGTGCCCTGTCAGGTTTAATAAGTGAGGTAATGAAGAAAGGATAGAGTATGTGGTAAGCGCTAAAGAATAATTACAGCTCCAAGGCCAGTAGTAAATTACGTTTAGGCTTTGATAAAAATGTGTACAACACGCGGGTCCATTAACCACGATGCATTTCAACGCAGTATGCGTCTTTCTCAAGTGAATCTCAGGACCCAATTAAAACATTTATATACTTTCAATCTTGTTCATGATTGGGGGAAGACAAATCATAACAAAGCTTAGACTAAAACCCATCCTAGACTAGTAGGACGGATTACAAGGATACAAATTTATACAAAATTAAAAAACCTACCATTACTTACTAAAATCATGTAAATAAAATCGCTATGTATAATAAAACTATATTTGCACCCACGAGTATATAAATGTATGTACGTATATATAACTTTATATTCTATTATTTCCTTAAAATAGTCCTAGCTAATTGTACCATTCACTTTTCCCTTTTCCCTGTAAACACCAACTAACCTCGATCCAGTGCCGTCGTCCCTCCCCCCTCCGGACCGCCCCTAGGCTCAATGAAATGATATTCATGTGCCTAATGAGCGGCACCAGAAGTGAGAGGAACCTGCGGCGTCCGATCGAGGCAACACCAGAATCTTTTTTCCTGTAGACACAAACTAACCTCGATCCAGCGCCGAATTTCAGAGTCAGAGTCTCAGAGTCAGAGTCTCAGAGTCAGAGTCAGAATCTCAGAATTTCATGAAATAATTTAAAAAAAATGCGTGGGGCTCCGCGCAATTTCTATGTCTAGCCAGGTACAGCTAAGCAGCTGGGGGCTGGAATCCGCAGCGCAGGGATGCCCAAGCATTCTGGGCACCCCCCGCTGCAAATTGCAGCCCGCAGCTGCCCCAGAAGATGGCGCGTTCATTGAAGTGCCATCCTCTGGCGCTGAACCCCGCTCTTCCAGCGGCCCTGATGGCGGTGGCACGCTGGGTAAAAAAGAGGTTAGGGCCAGCTGATAATACAAAGCTAAGCCCGAAATTTATTGCGGTCACGCCAATATTAGACATGACCGCCATGAATTTCTATTAAATTGTTTTAAAAAAAAACAGCACAAAGAAAATTTTTTATTAGAAATAAAAAAAAAAAGCCATTAGGGACTCCATCTTTAATTAAAAAAATCCTCTTCCGGTCCGACGCAGTCCAAAACGCGATGTCCTCTCTGCTACATCCCCTGTGCATAGATATAGATGTCTATGCACAGGGAATGAGCAGACTGAGAACAATCTCAGCTCTGCTACATCATCTCTGTGCACAGACATTCATGTCTGTACACAGGGAATGAGCAGACTGAGAACAATCTCAGCTCTGCTACATCAGGCAGCAGGCGGGCTTTAGGACCCTGGAGCTGTGGCAGCCAGCACACAGAGCAGACAGGACTCTTATCTGTGCGAGTTTCCCAGCGATTACTTACAAATTAAACGAGTCCAATGCAAATAAATGGCAAAACTAGGATTGCTTCAGGCTGAAGCTTCCGAGACACATCTGCGATTTGTAAATCTCACACTACTCGCTATTACTCGCTTCCCCATTCATTAACATTGGACTCGCTAGACTCGCAACGAGTAGCGAGTCCTGTGCTCGGACTCGCTAGAGTCAAGCGATTCCGAGTAATTTAGGATTCGCCCATCACTAGTCCTGAAGTGCAGTCGCAGAAACTGGCTTACATGAGGACCGCCCCAGGAAAGGAAGACCAAGTTTCACGTCTGCTGCGGAGGATGAGTTCATCCGAGTCTCCAGCCCCAGAAATCTCAGGTTAACAGCAGCTCAGATTAGAGACCAGGTCAATGCCACACAGAGTTCAAGCAGCAGACACATCTCTACAACAACTGTTAAGAGGAGACTTTGTGCAGCAAGTTTTAATAGTAAAATAGCTGCTAGGAAACCACTGCTAAGGACAGACAACAAGCAGAAGAGACTTGTTTGGGCTAAAGAACACAAGGAATGGACATTAGACCAGTGGAAATCTGTGCTTTGGTCTGATGAGTCCAAATTTGAAACCTTTGGTTCTGTGGGACACAGAAAAGGTGAACGGATGGACTCTATATGCCTGGTTCCCACCGTGAAGCATGGAGGAGGAGGTGTGATGGTGTGGGGGTGCTTTGCTGGTGACACTGTTGGGGATTTAATCAAAATTGAAGGCATACTGAACCAGCATGGCTACCACAGCATCTTGCAGCGGCATACTATTCCATCCAATTTGCGTTTAGTTGGACCATCATTTATTTTTCAACAGGACAATAACCCCAAACACACCTCCTGGCTGTGTAAGGACTATTTGACCAAGAAGGAGAGTGATGGGGTGCTTCAATGGTTTGCAGTGAACTGGACCGCAGAGTGAAGGCAAAAGGGCCAACAAGTGCTAAGCATCTCTGGGAACTCCTTCAAAACTGTTGGAAGACCATTTCTGGTGACTACCTCTTGAAGCTCATCAAGAGAATGCCAAGAGTGTGCAAAGCAGTAATCAAAGCAAAAGGTGGCTACTTTGAAGAACCTAGAATATAAGACATATTTTCCGTTGTTTCACACTTTTTTGTTAAGTATTTAATTCCACATCTGTTAATTCATAGTTTTTGATGCCTTCAGTGTGAACCTAGAATTTTCATAGGCATGAAAATAAGGAAAGAACTTTGAATCAGAAGGTGTATCCAAACTTTTGGTCTGTACTATATATATATATACACAGTTGTTCCCAAAAGTATTGACACCCCTGCAATTCTGTCAGATAATACTCAGTTTCTTCCTGAAAGTGATTGCGAACACAAATTCTTTGGTAATATTATCTTCATTTAAATTGTCTTCAATGAAAAAACACAAAAGAGAATGAAGCAAAAAGCAAAACATTGATCATTTCGCACAAAACTCCAAAAATGGGCCAGACAAAAGTATTGGCACCTTCAGCCAAATACTTGGTTGCACAACCTTTAGCCAAAATAACTGCGATCAACCACGTCCGGTAAGCATCAATGAGTTTCTTACAATGCTTTGCTGGAATTTTAGACCATTCTTCTTTGGCAAACTGCATCACGTCCCTGATATTTGAAGGGTGCCTTCTCCAAACTGCCATTTTTACATCTCTCCACAGGTGTTCTATGGGATTCAGGTCTGGACTCATTGCTGGCCACCTTAGAAGTCTCCAGTGCTTGCTCTCAAACCATTTTCTAGTGCTTTTTGAAGTGTGTTTTGGGTCATTGTCCTGCTGGAAAACTCATGACCTCTGAGGGAGCCCCAGCTTTCTCACACTGGGCCCTACATTATGCTGCAAAATTTGTTGGTAGTCTTCAGACTTCATAATGCCATGCAAACGGTCAAGCAGTCCAGTGCCAGAGGCAGCAAAGCAACCCCAAAACATCAGGGAACCTCCGCCATGTTTGACTGTAGGGACTCTCTCTCTCTTTTTCTCCTGTAAACTCTATGTTGATGCCTTTGCCCAAAAAGCTCTACTTTTTTCTCATCTGACCAGAGAACATTCTTCCAAAACGTTTTAGGCTTTCTCAGGTAAGTTTTGGCAAACTCCAGCCTGGCTTTTTTATGTCTCGGGGTAAGAAGTGGGGTCTTCTGGGTCTCCTACTATACAGTCCCTTTTCATTCAGACGCCGACGGATAGTACGGGTTGACACTGTTGTACCCTCGGACTGCAGGGCAGCTTGAACTTGTTTGGATGTTAGTCGAGGTTCTTTATCCACCATCTGCACAATCTTGCGTTGAAATCTCTTGTCAATTTTTCATTTCCGTCCACATCTAGGGAGGTTAGCCACAGTGCCATGGGCTTTTAACCTCTTGATGACACTGCGCACGGTAGACACAGGAATATTCAGGTCTATGGAGATGGACTTGTAGCCTTGAGATTGCTCATGCTTCCTCACAATTTGGTTTCTCAAGTCCTCAGACAGTTCTTTGGTCTTCTTTCTTTTCTCCATGCTCAATGTGGTACACACAAGGACACAGGACAGAGGTTGAGTCAACTTTAATCCATGTCAACTGGCTGCAAGTGTGATTTAGTTATTGCAGACACCTGTTTGGTGCCACAGGTAAGTTACAGGTGCTGTTAATTACACAAATCAGAGAAGCATCACATGATTTTTCTAACAGTGCCAATACTTTTGTCCACCCCCTTTTTTATGCTTGGTGTGGAAGTATATCCAATTTGGCTTTAAGACAATTCTTTTTGTGTTTTTTCATTGAAGACAAATTAAATGAAGATAATAATACCAAAGAATTTGTGATTGCAATCATTTTCAGGAAGAAACTGAGTATTATCTGACAGAATTGCAGGGGTGTGAATACTTTTGGCCACAACTGTATATAGTAACAACATAGCAGTGGGATTCAGGCACACAGCAATCGTTTCTATTTAAAAGTTCAATAAGTCTATTCCAGTCTTCATAGACCACATGGGATAATTTAAACTGGAGCCTTCCTTCAGCCTTTAAGCATATAATACAAAGTCCATTTGATTCAACCAGAGCTAAGAGATGGGGTACTCGGACACCGGGGCTACTGTGCGGGGAGTGACGGATGGTCGGAACCCCGGTGCCGTGCCCTGGTGATCAATTATAATAGATGTTGATGTTAAGTGGTGGGGGTTAAAGGGGTTATTTACAGGGGACGCCACCTGTAGTGTCCGGTAAGATGGTACCGGAGCTGCCAGCCGGCCGCTGAGGTGATGGTTGAGGCAGCTAAGTGTGGTACAGCTCCCCACAGGTGGAGCTTTTCCTCAGGGCAGCTATTGTGGTGAGACGGTGAGGGAGGACAGTGATGGTAATGGTGGTACTGCAGTTCTTACCCCTCTGTTGAGCTGATGTTGATGATGATGTTGAGCCCTCCAGGCTGCGGCGGGAAGAATAACAGAAACCAGTTCAAGTTTAACTCTGCTTTACTCAGTACCGGCTGATGGCATAACAAGACACGGTATAGTTTGGTTTTTAGGGTGTTGTTGCCAACTCAGGGTTTCTCTTATGGAGTCTCTAGATGTCCTCTCTTTGTCTTTCAGGGATTACTCCTTTCTTTCTCAGTCTTTCAATCTTTCCCACCCTTGTAGAGCTCACCCGCCAGTCCTACGGTCTGTGTCTAGAAGATAAGGTCTGTTCTGTACCGGTCCGGTTATTTTGGGCCCAAGGACTAAAGCGCCCATCCACGAAATTCAGCCTGTCCCTTTTAATTTCTTCTAGTGTCCTGAACCGATTTTTAGTCCTGAGGGATGTGGTGCCTTTGTGGGGCTGTCAGCAACCCGATTCTGTTGGGCCTGCAGCTCGTCGGCTTTGCAGTCAGGGTTGAACTCCTAGCTGCCTCGGCTGTCCGTGTCGCCGGTGCTCCCTCAACGTGACCAGCCAGCTCCTACCAGTCCTGGCCCGTTGCCTTCTGTCCTGGGTCCCCACTTAAAGATGGGGTACCCTCCACTCAGCTGGGCTGCCAGGCCTGACCACTCTGTCTGCCTTCCTAGCACCGTCTGAGGTAAACTGTCAACTGTCACTCTTACTCTATCCTAAGCTCCGCCCCCACACTGTGGAACCTACTATATTACCAGTTCCCCCTACTCTAAGTGGTGCGGTCCTAAGTTAGTGTAGATAACAGACTCCATAAGATTTAAATCCTAAACTAGCAACTTACAATAATATTACATATAGATAATAAGTGTAATACCACTCTGTGGCGCCTAGCCGCAGGGGCGCCACACATTTATCTCTCCCAGAGGATATATTCACACACAAGTCTCAGTGGAGTATATGCCAGAGAATCAGTGGAGTACTTACAGAGTCAATTCACCGTCTTCAGTCAGTGGTTACATGGTTTACAGGCCATCTCATTCCTCAATGTAGGCTTGAGCCATATTCACATGCTGACCTCCCGTCAGCTGCTGCCAAGTCCACGCTCAGAGGCTCTGTCTTCATTCCAGACAGGTTGCAGTCCCTCGGTCTCTGACCTTCACTGCTTTGCACAACTTCACTGCACTCTCGCCATAGACAGACTGTGTATGAACCATTGTCTCCTCAGAGGCCTGGGCAGCGTTCAAACAATGAGTTTCTTCAGCCGATCCCAGCAACCTAATGCAAAGAGGCTCAGGGAGCACCTCTCAAAGAGACTATGTCACACACTATAGCTGCCTGGCTCTTTCTCACACACTGCATGCTCTGCAGTCTCTCTCTGTCTGTTGCGTGTGCTCAAACAAAATACATCATATGGATGAGCTAAACCCACATGGTCAGAATGTTGCAAACTTAACTCTTGCAATGCTGTTAACCAGAGTGTGGTGTGGCGCCCTGCTCACACAGGTAACCACAAACTCACCTACCGCATGGATGGGTTTCCACAGTGGGTACACAAGCGCAAACAACACCTTCCACCCCAATCCAGTAGGGGGAGCTCAACTTGCTGCTCTTAGGCCAGATCCCCTATAAATACTAGTGCTGGGGGCGGAGTTAGTTGGAGTGTGCAGTGGCTAGGAGAAATATGAAGACATCCTGGTGGTTGGAGCCGCGCTAGGCCCTAGCCAGAGACACCTGAACAACCATCAGTCTAGCTATTGCAGGGATCCAAGAGTGGAGTCGAAGGCGAGATGTAGGAACATCGGAGAAGTAGCAGCCTGGGGACTGAGGAGCAGTCTTGGTTCACTCCAGAAAGCACCCCAGACACCGGAGTCCGAGTCTGCAGGAGAGCATCCAGCCCAGCAGAAAATACCGGTTTTCCGTGGAGACTTCAGTCGCCCAGGCATCTGTGCAGTCACCAACAAGGGAGCCAGGCACTGCAAAAGAGTATATAGCAGCAGTCCAACGAGGGTTACCCAACACAGCACAGGTGATAGGAGGGCAGAGGAGGCCAGCCAAGTTCCATACAGGGCAGGAGCTGTCACGTGCTTAGTTGGCGCTGACCTTGCTCGAAGGTGTTGTGTATGTGTTTGTCTTTAAGAGCTGCATGGTTGATAGTTGGGAAGGTCCTGGGCCTCCTGTGTTGTGCTCCAGAACTGCATTCATTATGAGGTCCGGCTGCTGGTTGAGGGGTTGATGTGTGGCTCACCTGGGCTCCCCTTCCCCTGGCCCTTAAGTAGCCTCTCCTTTCACGAGGTGGTGCTGCTGATAGACTTTCACTCTATGCCTGGAAGCCGAGCTGTGCTGACCTGTCTGTTTGTGTTTGCTGAAGTCCATTCCTTTGGAGTTGCTGTATCCCAGTTCTGTGGAGGGAGGTGAGGGGGTAATAGCGCAGGGCTGGTGGAGGAGTTTTAGGGAGAGGCTGGAGGCCCGAACCTTCTCACCTTCAGAGATACCTTCGGGAACAGGGCCATTCAGGGTTCCTAGACTTGGGTCAGAATAGTCTTCCCTGGCCACCCAGCCCATAACTGCCATTCCCTCATCAGCATTCTCACTACACCGTGACAGGGGCTTCACACAAGGGAAAAGAGATGAGGGGGCCTTATACCCACTCACTGTGGAGATCCAGAAGTGCTACCTGAACATCCGGCAGTGTCCTGGACTTTTACCTGCAATTCCATCAGTAAAAGGTAAAGAAACAATCTCCGGTGTGTGTGTCCATTCCTCTACCCCTGACCCTGCCGTCTATAGAGACTATTCCAGCTGCCTGCCAGCAAGGCTAATTCCCTGCTTTTATCCCTAACCATCTACCACCAGAGCCCTAAGGACCCAGCTCCACCTGTGGGGAGCTTCAACACCTAGCTGCCCATACATCATCCCTGGAGGCCCAGAGCAGCACTGGTGCAATCACCAGAAGCCACAGGTGGCGTCACGACAAACGTTTAAACTCTTTATTACCATTCCCCCAACTCCTTTACCAGTTGACCACCAGGGCCACGGGTCTGGGCAGGCCACCAGTGACATCCCAACCACAAGCAGGGCCCAGACACCTGAGTCCCCATACAACCCTGGGTTAGTTAGTGGCATCACAGGTACCAGCGAGACATTTGTATTAACATTGCAGCAGACATCTGCCTGTGCGATACATACCGGCTATTAATAATGCAGCCAGTCACTACATATGTATTGTAGAGGCTGCTGACTGTGTCTGTATACTTATTTACAGTACGTATCGTATATACAGTCATAGCGCCCTTGACGTTGTTCCAGGAAATGAAGTATCTCCTTTAAAAAATTCTTAGTAATAATCTAATAATACACTCCTGCACTGTCCCTCTTCATAATACAACCACACACACTGTCCCTGTGTATTATATTCCCCACACACACTGCCCCTCTGTATAATATGCCCTACAAACACTGTCTCTCTGTATTATATCCCCCAACCCACACTTCCCCTTTGAATAATATCCTCCACACACAAATTGCCCCTCTGTATTATATCCACCCATACTCACTGCCACTTAAGGAATAAATATACCGTATATACTCGTGTATAAGCCGACCCGTGTGTAAGCCGACCCCCCTACTTTTGCCCCAAAAATCTGGAAAAACCTATTGACTTGTGTATAAGCCGAGGGTGGACCCCAGCACAGGTATACAGCCCCCAGTAGTGTGGTATACAGGCCCCCCCAGTGGTATACAGGCCTCCCCAGTGGTAGTATACAGCAGCCCCAGTGGTAGTATACAGCAGCCCCAGTGGTAGTATACAGCAGCCCCAGTGGTAGTATATAGCAGCCCCAGTGGTAGTATATAGCAGCCCCAGTGGTAGTATACAGCAGCCCCAGTGGTAGTATATAGCAGCCCCAGTGGTAGTATACAGCAGCCCCAGTGTTAGTATATAGCAGCCCCAGTGGTAGTATACAGCAGCCCCAGTGGTAGTATACAGCAGCCCCAGTGGTAGTATACAGCAGCCCCAGTGGTAGTATACAGCAGCCCCAGTGGTAGTATATAGCAGCCCCAGCAGCCCCAGTGGTAGTATACAGCAGCCCTAGTGGTATACAGCAGGCCCCCAGGGGTACATATAGCAGCCCCCTGGGGTACCCAGCAGCCCCCTGGGGGTCCCCAGCAGCCCCGGGGGTCCCCAGCAGCCCCCTGGGGGTACCCAGCAGCCCCCTGGGGGTCCCCAGCAGCCCCCAAATGCTGGCACTCGCCCCCCCTTGCAAGGGCCCCCCCTCGCTTCTCTTACCATCCCGGTCTTCTGATCAGCGCTGCTCCTCGGCGCTCCGTCCTCGCGGCTCCCGTCCTGCTACATCCGGGATCCCCGGCCGTCGCGCGATGACGTCATATGCCTGCGACGGCCGGAGATCCCGGATGTAGCAGGATGGATGGACGGAGCAGCGAGGAGCACCGAGGAGCGGCGCTGATCAGAAGTCCGGAATGGTAAAATAACCATGGGGGGAGGGGGCCCTTACAAGGGGGGCAAGTGCCAGCATTTGGGGGCTATATGCACTGCTTCCCCCTGCCGCTGATTGACAGGGGAAGCAGTGCATATTTAATGAGCGGCCCCACGTGACGGGGCCGCTCATACAGCAGCCTCCCCACGCCTCCTCCAGCCTCCACAGCCCCGGGACACAGCCCCCACCTTATATACCGTATATGACCCGTGTATAAGCCGAGGGGGAGACTTTTCAGCCCAAATTTTGGGCTGAAAAACTCGGCTTATACACGAGTATATACGGTAATACAGTAATATAAAACTGCAGGACATATTTAATGCCCTCTATTGACTTACTGCCACATTACCTTTATGATTAGGCTCTGCAGCCAGGTATTGTGTCTTTTCACATATCTACTATATAATTGTCTAAGGCGTCTGTCGGTCACAGAAATCGCTCGCCAGACAGAGGCCGCTCATTGGTGCCCGCCGGAGGCACCAGAATTCAAAGTTCGAATTTCGCGCCAATTTGCAGCCCGGCGTCAGTGGCGCGTCACAGACAGACAGGCTTCATCGCTGTTTGAAGTGATGCTTTGCATTAGCTGTTCACTTCAAATAACTGGCGGGGTTTCCCCTCCCCGCCATTTTAAATGAACAGCTGATGCCGGAGCATCAGCTGTTCATTTAAGCCGACTGGTGAGAAAGCCGACATCACTGTCTGCTTTCCCGCTGCACCCACCTCTACTTCCAGCAGCCCGGTGCCCGCTCTTCTCTGCCTGCTCCCAGCAGTTTACAGCCCTCCTGCCCGGTGCCCCCATAGGTTAAAATTTGCTTACAGGGCCTGTGGTGATGTCAGAATTATGGGCGGAGCCATGTCACATGACTCTAACATCACCTCAGGTCCTTAAGCTTCACGGACTGGGGGAGCAAACACAGCAGCAGCCACAGCCAGGTACTGCAGCCTACTGACCCCAGATCACAGTCACCATACACTCAATCCCACACTCACTACACACAGACACATACATATACACACACTCAACCCTGCACTCACTACACACAGACACACACCATACACATATATACACACATTCAGCCCTGCACTCACTACACACAGACACACACATATACACACACTCAGCCCTGCACTCACTACACTGCACTCAGGTCACACTCAGCCCTACACTCATCTTGCAGTCATTTCACACTGTCTCTAACGCAAATTCCGTGTCGCTGATAGGTCGCGGCTGGCTGGGCGCGACCAATCAGCGACGCGGGATTTCCGTTACAGTGAAACAGACACAGTCCACCCCGTCTCTCGGACCCCCTCTGCGTGGTTTCCCGCCCGCTGCTCACCCGCTCCATGCTCCATCTGCCCACCACTGAGCGTCAAATTCGCCCTGCACTCACGTCACACTCACCCTGCACTCACGTCACACTCACCCTGCACTCACATCACACTCACCCTGAACTCATGTCACACTCACCCTGAACTCACGTCACACTCACCCTGAACTCACGTCACACTCACCCTGCATTCACGTCACACTCACCCTGCACTCAGATCGTACTCACCCTGCATTTGCCTTACACTCACCCTGCACTCAGGTCACACTCACCCTGCACTCCCCTCACACTCACCCTGCTTTCACCTCACGCTCACCCTGCACTCCCCTCACACTCACCCTGCACTCCCCCACACTGTACTCACCCTGCACTCACCTCACACTCTGCCCTGCACTCACTTCACACTCTGCCCTGCACTCACCTCACACTCAGCCCTACACTCACCTTGCAGTCATTTCACACTGTCTCTTTCGCAAATTTCGTGTCGCTGATTGGACGCGGCTGGCTGGGCGCGACCAATCAGCGACGCGGGATTTCCGTTACAGTGAAACAGGCACAGTCCGCCCCGTTTCTCGGACCCCCTCTGCTTGGTTTCCGCCCGCTGCTCACCTGCTCCATGCTCCATCTGCCCACCACTCAGGTCAAATTCGCCCTGCACTCACGTCACACCCACCCTGCACTCACGTCACACTGACGTCACACCCACCCTGCACTCACATCACACCCACCCTGCACTCACATCACACTCACTCTTCACTCACGTCACACTCACTCTGCACTCACATCACACCCACCCTGCATTCACGTCACTCTCACTCTGAACTCACGTCACACTCACCCTGCACTTACTCCCACTCACCCTGCACTCATGTCCCACTCACCCTGCACTCACGTCCCACTCACGCTGCACTCACTTCACACCCACCTTGCACTCATGACACACTCACCCTGCGCTCACGTCACACTCATCCTGCACTCACCTCACACTCACCCTGCACTCACGTCACATTCAGCCTGCACCCAATTCACACTCACCCTGCACCCACTTCACACTCACCCTGCACTCACGTCACACTCACCCTGCACTCACGTCACACTCACCCTGCACTCACGTTACACTCACCCTGCACTCACGTCACACTCACCCTGCACTCGCGTCACACCCACCCTGCACTCACCTCACACTCACCCTGCATTCACCTCACACTCACCCTGCACTCAGATCATACTCACCCTGCACTCACGTCACACTCACCCTGCACTCACGTCACACTCACCCTGCACTCACATCACACCCACCCTGCACTCACGTCACACCCACCCTGCACTCACGTCACACCCACCCTGCACTCAGATCATACTCACCCTGCACTCATGTCCCACTCACCTTGCACTCACGTCCCACTCACCCTGCACTCACTTCACACTAACCCTGCACTCATGCCACACTCACCCTGCACTCAGATCACACTCACCCTGCACTCACTTCACACTCACCCTGCACTCACTTCACACTAACCCTGCACTCAGATCACACTCACCCTGCACTCACGTCACACTCACCCTGCACTCACCCTGCATTTACCTCACACTCACCCTGCACTCCCCTCACACTGAACTCACCCTGCACTCACGTCACACTCTGCCCTGCACTCACGTCACACTCTGCCCTGCACTCACGTCACACTCTGCCCTGCACTCACGTCACACTCTGCCCTGCACTCACGTTACACTCTGCTCTGCACTCACGTCACACTCTGCCCTGCACTCACGTCACACTGAGCCTGCACTCAGATTATACTCACCCTGCATTCACCTCACACTCACCCTGCACTCAGGTCACACTCACCCTGCACTCCCCTCACACTCACCCTGCATTCACCTCACACTCACCCTGCACCCCCCTCACACTGCACTCACCCTGCACTCACGTCACACTCTGCCCTGCACTCACGTCACACTCTGCCCTGCACTCACGTCACACTCTGCCCTGCACTCATGTCACATTTAGCCCTGCACTCACGTCACACTTACCCCTACACTCACCTTGCACTCACGTCACACTGTCTCTCTCTAACGCAAATCCTGTGCTGTATTATGAGCGGCCGGTCACGTGGGGCCGCTCATTAGTGCAATGCAATATGCACTGCATCCCCCTGTCCATCAGCGGCAGGGGGAGTGGTGCATATTACATTGCACCATGTGGTATACAGGCCCCCCACCCCACCCATCGGTATACAGGCTCCCCCGCACTGGTATATAGGCCGCCTGCCCCCCCATTGGTATACAGGCCGCCCCGCAGTTGTATATAGGCTGCCCGCCTCCCCCCATCAGTATACAGGCCCCTTGCCCAACCCCCGCAGTGGTATACAGGCCGCCCGCCCCCCCATCAGTATACAGGCCCCCCAGCAGTGGTATGTAGGCCGCCCGCCCCTCCCCCCCATCGGTATACAGGGCCACCGCCCCCCCCCCCCCCGCAGTGGTATAAAGGCCGCCCGCCCCCCCATCAGTGGTATGCAGGGCCCCCCCTTGCTACGGCACACCTGTAAAGTAATACATCATTATACTTATCCCTGTCACCGCTCTGACACCGTGCTCCTCCGGGTCTTCATGCTTCTTCCTGCTTGTGACTGGCGGGCACAGGCAATGACATCATGAAGCATGGAGACCCGGAGGAGCGCGGTGTCAGAGCGGCGACATGACAGGGATAAGTATAATGATGTATTACTTTACAGGTGTGCGGCAGCAAGGGGGGGCCCTGTATACCACTGATGGGGGGGCGGGCGGCCTGTATACCACTGCGGGGGGGGGGGGGGGTGGCCCTGTATACCGATGAGGGGGGCGGGCGGCCTATATACCACTGCGGGGGGCCTGTATACCACTGATGTGGGGCCTGTATATACCACTGATAGGGGCTGTAACCACTGATGAGGGCCTGTATATACCACTGATGGTGGGGCCTGTATATACCACTGATGGTGGGGCCTGTATATACCACTGATGTGGGGCTGTATATACCACTGATGTGGGGCTGTATATACCACTGATGGTGGGCTGTATATACCACTGATGGTAGGGCCTGCATATACCACTGATGTGGGGTTGTATATACCACTGATGGGATGCCTGTATATACCACTGATGGGGGGCTGTATATACCACTGATGGGGGCTGTATATACCACTGATGGGGGCTGCAACCTCTGATGGGGGGCCTGTATATATCTCTGATGGGGAGCCTGTATATACCACTGATGGGGGGCTGTATTCCACTGATAGGGGCTGTAACCTCTGATGGGGGGGAACTTTATACCAGTGAAGGAGGTCCTATACACCAGTGATGGGGGATTATATACCAGTAATGGGGGGCCATTTATCATGATGAGAGGGGCTGTATACTGTGATGAGTCTGCTTCATTTCCCCCCCTAGGCTTATACTGAAGTCAATAAGTTTCCCTAGTTTTGGAGGGTAAAATTAGGGGCCTCGGCTTATACTCGGGTCGGCTTATACTCGAGTATATACTGTATATATTCATATATAAATAACTGGTCACTGCCATTAGATCAATATCCCTCCCTCCCCACCAGGACTGCACTTTATTGCTAAGTTCACTATACAGTGGACATTTCTTCCTTCCCTGGCCGTGTCTCTTACTCCTCTCCTATCCCTGCACTGTCCAATGTTACCTTGGTTACTATATACCACTGCACTGAATTTTGTGTTATTGGTCCTCGTGTTCAATAAAAACTCACTTTGTTGCATTTATACACTTGTGTGGACTTAAGTGGTTTTTACTAAGTATGGGCATAGATATATTCGTGCTTTTTTTTTTAACAATTGTTGTTTTTGAGTAGATGCCTGGTTAAGATGTCCAGATACTGTCCTTTTTTTCTGATTATACTGTTACTGTGTTTATTCACAGCCTTCTCAACAGGACCTATGGACCACAAAGTCCGTGAAAGGACATGGCTTATACAATTGGATAAAGTGTTTGGCACGGAGGGAGAAGGAGTGTTACCCACTGACGCTAAGGCCAATAATGACCTCATAGGGAGCTTGAAGGCCTTGTTGCACCATAAAACACAGTTATGGTGGAACAAGGCATTCATGCAAAGGTACATCGAAAAAGGCCTAATACCGAGAGGTCTTAGGATCCTGGTATTTCCCTCATTTAGTGTAATAGAGGAGGATTTTAACCCCTTTACGACGAATGACGAGTATACTCGTCATGAAAAGATGTCAGTTCCCGCATCATGACGAGTATACTCGTCATGGCTTTGAACTGTCACTGCTTCTAAACGAACAGTGACAGCTCAAATCTAAAAGCTGTCAGTGACAGCCAAGGGTTAGGGGAAGAGGTGTGGGCACCCCTGTTAACCCCTTCACCCCCCCCCTCCCCAATCATACTTATCTGCCGGCGGGCTGCACCGCACCCGCCGGCCATGAGCTGATGCTCCAGCTCACCCTGTGTCCTGTCCCCGCCCCCTGTGTCCAGAGCCCCCTGTGTCCTGTAGCCCCCCCTGTGTCCTGAGCCCCCTGTGTCCTGTCCCCGTCCCCTGTGCAGCACCCCCCTGTGTCCTGTCCATCCCCGCCCTCCACCCCGCCCTCCACCCGACATAGTTATGCGCCCGCCGGCGAAGCTGCAGGGCCCCCTCCTCCTCCCTGCTGGTCCCCAGCCCCCGATCCCCGGTCCCCAGCCCCGCTCACCTATCCCGGCGGGCTGCACGCTCGGTGCACCCGCCCGCACCTTCGGGCCTTCTCTGCAGTCCGGTGTGGCTCCTCCTCTTCTCAGGGGCTCCTCCTCCTCATCGCTGGGTAAGTATGAATGAATGAATGAATGAATGAACGAATGAAAGAATGAATGAAAGAATGAATGGATGGGTGGATGGATGGATGGGTGGATGGATGGGTGGATGGATGGATGGATGTGTGCGTGCATGGATGTGCGCGTGTGGATGTGTGTGCGTGGTTGTGTGCATGCGTGGATGTCAGCACGTGGATGTGCGTACGTGGATGTGCGTACGTGGATGTGCGTGCGTGGATGTGCGTACGTGGATGTGCGTGTGTGAATGTGCGTGCGTGGATGTGTGCGTACGTGGATGTGTGCGTACGTGGATGTGCATGGATGTGGATGTACGTGGATGTGTGTGTGGATGTACGTGGATGTCAGCATGCGTGCGTGGATGTGTGCATGCGTGGATGTGCGTGCGTGGTTGTGTGCATGCGTGGATGTGCGTACGTGGATGTGCGTACGTGGATGTGCGTACGTGGATGTGCGTGCGTGGATGATGGGTGCATAGGTGGATGGATGGGTGCAACAAGGGATCAAGTGTCCTCTTGTTATAGTCTCTGGGATCATAGTCATGGTGCACTGTATAACTGATCATTGTCATACAGTGCACCATAACTCTGACCCCTGAGACTGTAGGAAGAGGACACTTGATCCCTTGCTGCAGTCTCTGGATTGAGCAGAGGCGATCGAGCGTCGTGGGACCTTCGTTGTGGACTACGTCGGAGGCGATCGAGCGTCGTGGGACCTTCGTTGTGGACTACGTCGGATCTTTATAATAAAGATGGAGTCCGAATTTTGTTTGTGTTTTTTTTTCAAATAAAAAGATTTTTCTATGTGTGTATTTTCTGACTATTTACCAGAGATTCCTAATGGCGGGTCTAACATTGGCCCTATATTATGAATCTCGGGCTTAGTGCCAGCTGCCAATAAAAAGCTGGCATTAACCCCTTTATTACCCAGTTTGCCACCGGCACCAGGGCAACTGGAAGAGCATGGGTACAGCGCCAGAAAATGGCGCTTCAATGAATGCGCCATTTTCTGGAGCGGCTGCGGGCTGCAATTCGCAGCATGGGGGGCCCAGAACGCTTGGGCCTTTCCATGCTGAGGATTCCAGCCCCCAGCTGCCTAGTTGTACCTGGCTGGGCCAAAAATATGGCGGAGCCCTACGTCATTTTTTTTTTCTAGAATTAGTTCTAGAAATAAAAAAAAATGGGCTTCGCTGTATTTTTGGTTGCAGCCAGGTACAACGAGGCAGCTGGGGGTTGCTGGCAGTCTGTAGCTGCCAAGTTGTACCTGGCTGGACCAAAAATATGGCGGAGCTCTACGTCATTTTTTTTCTAGAATTAGTTCTAGAAATAAAAAAAAATGGGCTTCGCTGTATTTTTGGTTGCAGCCAGGTACAACGAGGCAGCTGGGGGTTGCTGGCAGTCTGTAGCTGCCAAGTTGTACCTGGCTGGACCAAAAATATGGCGTAGCCCTACGTCATTTTTTTTTTCTAGAATTAGTTCTAGAAATAAAAAAAAATGGGCTTCGCTGTATTTTTGGTTGCAGCCAGGTACAACGAGGCAGCTGGGGGTTGCTGGCAGTCTGTAGCTGCCAAGTTGTACCTGGCTGGACCAAAAATATGGCGGAGCCCCACATCATTTTTTTTTTCTAGAATTAGTTCTAGAAATAAAATAAAGCCTTCGCTGTATTTGTAGCCAGCCATGTACAACTTGGTAGCTGGCTGACTGGAATCCTCAGCGTGGAGAGACTCAAATGTTGTGGGTCCCCCACGCTGCAAATTTCAACCCACAGCCACCCAAGAAAATAGCGCATTCATTAGAGGCGGTATTTTCTGGTGCTGTACCTCAACTCTACCAGTTGCCCTTGTGCTGGTGGCACACGGGTTCTCCATATGCGACATGGTGTCCGCTAACAATTTGAATAGAAAATTAGCTCCAATTGTTAGCAGAAACCATGTCGGGTATGGAGAGCCCCTCCCTGTGTGCCTGAACATTGGAGCTCCCCCACAAGTGACCCCATTTTGGAAACTAGACCCCCGAAGGAACGTATCTAGATGCATAGTGATCACTTTGAACTCCCAGATGCTTCACAAATTCATCCATAAAAATGAAAAAGCACATTTTTTTCCACAAAAAGTTTCTTTTTTCATTTTTACGGATCAATTTGTGAAGCATCTGGGGGTTCAAAGTGCTCACTATGCATCTAGATACGTTCCTTGGGTGGTCTAGTTTCCAAAATGGGGTCACTTGTGGGGGAGCTCCAATGTTTAGGCACATAGGGCCTCTTCATATCCTACAAGGTGTCCGCTAACAATTCCAATTGTTAGTGGACACCATGTTGCGTATGGAGAGCCCCTGTGTGTCTCCACATTGGAGCTCCCCCACAAGTGACCCCATTTTGGAAACTAGACCCCCAAAGGATTATATCTAGATGCATAGTGAGCACTTTCAACCCCCAGATGCTTCACAAATTGATCCGTAATAATGAAAAAAGAAATTATTTGTGGAAAAAAAAGTGCTTTTTCATTTTTACGGATGAATTTCTGAAGCACCTGGGGGTTCAAAGTGCTCACTATGCATAAAGATACGTTGCTTTGGGGTCTAGTTTCCAAAATGGGGTCACTTGTAGGGGAGCTCCAATGTGGAGACACACGGGGACCCTCCAAACGCGACATGGTGTCCGCTAACAAATTGAGCTCATTTTCCATTCAAATTGTTAGCGGACACCATGTCGCGTTTGGAGGGTCCCGGTGTGTCTCCACATTGGAGCTCCCCCACATGTGACCCCATTTTGGAAACTAGACCCCTAAGGAACGTATCTAGATGCATAGTGAGCACTTTGAACCCCCATATGCTTCAGAAATTCATCCGTAAAAATGAAAAAGCACTATTTTTTCCACAAAAAATTTATTTTTTCATTATTATGGATCAATTTGTGAAGCATCTGGGGGTTCAAAGTGCTCACTATGCATCTAAATATGTTCCTTTGGGGGTCTAGTTTCCAAAATGGGGTCACTTGTGGGGGAGCTCCAATGTGGAGACACACAGGGACCCTCCAAACGCGACATGGTGTCAGCTAACAATTTGAGCTCATTTTCCATTCAAATTGTTAGCGGACACCATGTCGCGTTTGGAGGGCCCCGGTGTGTCTCCACATTGGAGCTCCCCCACAAGTGACCCCATTTCGGAAACTAGACCCCCTAAGGAACATATCTAGATGCATAGTGAGCACTTTGAACCCCCAGATGCTTCACAAATTTATTCATAAAAATTAAAAAAACACTTTTTTTTCACAAAAAAATTATTTTTGCCTACATTTTTTCAGTTTCACATGGGCAAAGGGATAAAATACATCCCAAAATTTGTTGGGCAATTTCTCCTGAGTACACCGATACCTTATATGTGGTCATAAACCACTGTTTGGGCGCACGGCAGGGCTCAGAAGGGAAGGAGCGCAATTTCACTTTTTGAATGGAAAATTGGCTCTAAAATTCAAATTGCGCTCCCTCCCTTCTGAGCCCTGCCGTACGCCCAAACAGTGGTTTATGACCACATATGAGGCATCGGTGTACTCAGGAGAAATTGCCCAACAAATTTTAGGATGCATTTTATCCTGTTGCCCATGTGAAAATGAAAAAATTGAGGCTAAAAGAACATTTTTGTTACAAAAATTAAAATGTCCATTTTTTCCTTCAACTTTATTTTAGTTCCTGTGAAGCACCTGAAGGGTTAATAATCTTCTTCAATATAGTTTTGAGTAGCTTAAGGGGTGCAGTTTTTGGAATGGTGTCACTTTTGGGTGTTTTCTGTCATGTACACCCCTCAAAGAGACTTCAAATGTGATGTGGTCACTAAAAAATTGGTTTTGTAAATTTTGCTGGAAAAATGAATAATTGCTGATGAACTTTGAACCCTTATAACGTCCTACCAAATTTTTTTTTTCTTCCAAAATTGTGCTGATGTGAAGTAGACATGTAGGACATGTTATTTATTAACTATTTTGTGGCACATAACTCTCTGGTTTAGCAGAATAAAAATTAAAAATTAGAAAATTGCTAAATTTTCAAAATTTTTGCCAAATGTTTTATTTTTTCACAAATAAACGCAAAAATTATCGACCTAAATTTAATACTAACATGAAGCCCAATATGTCACGAAAAAACAATCTCAGAATCGCTAGGATCTGTTGAAGCGTTCCAGAGATATTACCTCATAAAGGGACACTGGTCAGAATTACAAAAAATGGTCCGGTCATTAAGCTGCAAAGTGACTCGGTCCTTAAGGGGTTAAAGTAGAATGGGAGTCATTAGCTACAACATGCTCCCACAGCTTCATGGGCCTTCTAATTGAGTCAAATGAAAAAGCGATTGATGAAATTGAGCTTGAGGTTGAGAAGATTAGAGCTAAATTATTAGGGGAACTGTCTACAGAGGCATTTAGCCAACTTGATCTCTCCATTGAAAAAGAATTTAACAAATGGGGGAAGGAGATAGTTTCCACTAAAACAAAAAAGTACCAGAGAGATGTGGCAGACTACAAAAATAATAAGGTCTATAGGTGGAGGAATAAGAACAACCGTGGTGCACCAGACCCTCCAAAAGTTCCAACTGAGCCTACACCAGGGATCCGCATCTTCTTTATCTTCACTGGAGGATGAGGGTAGTGGTAATATGGCTGTTCCTAGGCCATTAACAAGAGCGAAAGTGGCTAAAACGAGTGGTAACAAAGAAGCCGGGGATAAGACGGCATCCACCAAGACACATGGCAAGAAGGGCAAAGGAGCCAACTTAGAGGTAATTAACCTCTCTAGCTATAAGTTGACTCCTAAACAGGTTGAGGTCCTGAGTCTGGGTTTGACTTTTGTTGCTAACCAAAACTTTGATTTTTTTACAGTGACTAAGGACCTCAACCTGTTTATGAGAAAACTTGTCCTTCATAAACTTCACGCTCGCAAAGAATCGCATCATCAGATTTTGTCAGTGAGGGAAATTAAAGCCATTAGAGAACTGGAGGAGTTGGAGGAGGAGAAGACACTATCTGCCTCAGGTACATTTCCTAGACATTTGTTCAAAATCAACTACGTTTCCCCCTTTCTCTCTACGCCCACAAGTTGAGACCTTTGGTAAACTTGTTACCAGAGATCTCAAAGCTTTATCGAGAAAACCTAAAAGAGATAATCTCTCAAGAGATCAGAGACCAGCTATAAAAGAGTCGCGGGACATGAGAGGGGTTGTTATAAAACCTGCAAAAAAGGGGGGAAACGTTATGATTTGGTCAACCGAAATGTACGAGAGAGAGGCAGTAAAACAACTAAGAAACAAAGAGTATTATGAGAAACTACCATACAACCCCATTAATAAGTTCTCAGTGGAATTAAGATCCATCATTGAAAGGGCCTTTGAAGCAGGGATCATCCCTAAGAAGATTATGGACGGACTCCTCGTCATTAGCAGCGTGTAAATCAGGGAAGGTACTCCACAGAAGGTAACCTGCGGCACCCGTCGGCACTTCCGGGTAACGAAAACACCTTCTGTGGAGCACCTTGTGGCGGCGTGTATTTGCGGCATCAGGTACCATTAGGAACCGTTGAAAACGCGCACGTGCACGTGCGGTGCCTACCTGTTGCTACCCTCAGTAGTGGCGTGTAAAGGTACCATTACAGTTTGTTTTAACTCACAATTTCTTCGTGTTCGGGGACTGGTTCTACCCACAGCAACGCGGTACAGCGATGGGGGCGGCCTGTGCCCCATCTTATGCCAACCTCCTCCTAGGTTATTGGATGAGCGGGGTATTTGGCGGGGACTGCTGTGCCGCCTCCCATGCGCTGTACTAGCTTCGCTACATAGACAACATATTGGTCATCTGGGGTGGGACCGTCCCCGAGCTCGAAGATTTTGTGACACATCTCAACTCTAATGACCTCAATATCAATCTCACTTTCAGGCATGCTAGAGATGAGATAGACTTCCTTGACATCAAAGTAAGCATAGGGGACAGGGGTAAGGTGGTTACAGACATCTTTAGGAAAGAGACTTCAGTCAACTCTCTCCTTCATGCTTCCTCGGCACACACTCCTTCAACAATAAGATAATAATAATAATAATAATTGGGACAATTTTTACGTCTACGGAGGATCTGCTCTAATGATATGATCTTTGAGGGACGTGCTGAGGACATGACGGAGAGATTTGCCGCACACGGTTGCAGTAACAGTATGATAAAGAAGGAGCGAGAAGAACCCCGCGTGGTGATCTCCTCATGGGCCAAAAGGCGACAGGGGAGGAGATTAAACCAGTGGTGAGGTTCATCTCACCCTATAACAACCAATGGCAGAAGATCAGAGACATTCTGTCTCGCCATTGGGATATCTTGAAGATGTAACTGATCGACCACTGATGACAGCAAAGAGGGGCAGGAGCCTAAAGGATACTCTAGTACACAGCCACTATGTGAAGAGACCATTGAGTCCGTTTAACACGGGATGTCCTTTAGTGGGTTGTTACCCCAGTTGCTCTTGCCTATCGTGCAGGAACATCATACGCGCTAGGGACACTTCTACCACATATGATATTAGGAAGTACATCTCTTGTGCGACAGTGGAAGTTATGTACCTGGCAACCTGCGGGTCTGGGTTAAAGTATGTGGGTCTAAACTCTAGAGAATTCAGGAAACATGTGAGAGGCATAGAATCGGCGGCAGATGTCGAGGATATGGAACTGTTATGCACGATCCCTCGCCACTTTAAACGACACCATGGATGCAATCCAGAGACCTTGCGTATCTGTGGTATTGATCATGTCTAACTGGGAATTCGTGGGGGAGACGTGAGGGGGGACTAGCTAAGCTTGAATGCCGCTGAATTGTAAAACTTGGAACCATGAAACCAGCAGGCCTTAATGAAAAGCTTAGCTATGCGCCCTTCTTATAGTGTTTTTTAGCAGTTCCTCTACTCCATATTTTTGTCACCTACTAAATAAAAGATATAAATTGACGAAGACCACACGGACATGTGTGGTATGTTTTGGACCCTCCCTATGGCCCACTCCAGGTTGCCTCACCCACCCCACAGGAGGAGAATTGAATTATCTATGCGTACGCCGCCACTATGAGTGATATGGATGTGTTCAATCCATGCACTCATGGTGCCGGTATGGTTTTAATTGTACATGGTGATGTTTAAAGCTCTCTGACACGGTTATGGTTTTAATTGCTGCCACCAATTGGTGCACCTGTGATGAACAAGCGGTGTTCGGTCTCGCTCTGGTCTGTCCTGTAATATATATATATATTTATCGCCAGTATTGTCTGACTCTGTTTTCTGCTGAGTTCTTTAAATGGCCTTTTTAAGCGTCAGTTTTTAACTGGGCACTTTTATCTTCTTTATCTTTAGTTTGTATCACATTTACCTTGCTATCTCTATTATCCTGATGGACCGGGAGTAAATGAAAAGTGATATGGATGAAGATTAAGATGAGAGTAGGGATGGGCGAATCTACTCGCTAGGACTCGTTACTCGGCGAGTAGTAAGGGACTCGCAGGACTCGGTACTCTGCGAGTTTCCCAGTGATTACTCGCACGAGTCCAATGCAAATCAATATCACTCCTAGTTTTGTCAGAAACGCTGACAAAACTAGGATTGCCATTGTTTGCATTAGACTCGGCTACTGTGCCAGTGATAGCAGGGAAACTCGCAAATAACTGCTGTTACATTGCGAGCCGAGTCCAGCTGTCTTCTCTGTGCAGCTCCAGGGTCCTAGAGCCCGCTTGCTCACAGAGATGATGTAGCAGTGCTGAGATTGTTCTCAGTCTGCTCATCCCTGTGCATAGACATCTATATCTATGCACAGGGGATGTAGCAGAGAGGACATTGCGTTTTGGACTGCGTCGGACAGAAGAGGATTTTTTTAATTAAAGATGGAGTCCCTAATGGCTTTTTTTTTTATTTCAAATAAAAAATTTTCTCTGTGTTGTGTTTTTTTAACCCTTTATTGGAGATTCTTAGTGGCTGGGTCAAACGTGGCCTGACATTAAGAATCTTGGGCTTAATACCAGCTTGTATAACAAAGCTGGTATTAACCCCTTTATTACCAAGCGTGCTACCGCCACCAGGGCCGCTGGAAGAGCGGGGTTCAGCGCCAGAGGATGGCGCTTCAATGAACGTGCCATCTTCTGGGGCGGCTGCGGGCTGCAATTTGCAGCGGGGGGTGCCCAGAAAGCTTGGGCATCCCTGCGCTGCGGATTCCAGCCCCCAGCTGCTTAGCTATACCTGGCTAGACATAGAAATTGCCCGGAGCCCAACGCATTTTTTTTTTATTATTTCATGAATTTCAGAGTCAGAGTCTCAGAGTCAGAGTCAGAATCTCAGAATTTCATGAAATAATTTTAAAAAAATGCGTGGGGCTCCGCGCAATTTATATGTCTAGCCAGGTACAGCTAAGCAGCTGGGGGCTGGAATCTGCAGCGCAGGGATGCCCAAGCTTTCTGGGCACCCCCCGCTGCAAATTGCAGCCCGCAGCCGCCCCAGAAGATGGCGCGTTCATTGAAGCGCCATCCTCTGGCGCTGAACCCCGCTCTTCCAGCGACCCTGGTGGCGGTGGCACGCTGGGTAATAAAGGGGTTAATACCAGCTTTGTTATACAAGCTGGTATTAAGCCCGAGATTCTTAATGTCAGGCCACGTTTGACCCAGCCACTAAGGATCTCCAATAAAGCGACATCCTCTGGCGCTGAACCCCGCTCTTCCAGCGGCCCTGGTAGCGGTGGCACGCTGGGTAATAAAGAGGTTAGGGCCAGCTTTGTATTATCAGATGGCCCTAAGCCCGAAATTTATGGCGGTCACGCCAATATTAGACATGACCGCCATGAATTTCTATTAAATTGTTTTAAAAAAAACACAACACAAAGAAATTTTTTTATTAGAAATAAAAAAAAAAGCCATTAGGGACTCCATCTTTAATTAAAAAAATCCTCTTCCGTCCGACGCAGTCCAAAACGCGATGTCCTCTCTGCTACATCCCCTGTGCATAGATATAGATGTCTATGCACAGGGAATGAGCAGACTGAGAACAATCTCAGCTCTGCTACATCATCTCTGTGCACAGACATTCATGTCTGTACACAGGGAATGAGCAGACTGAGAACAATCTCAGCTCTGCTACATCAGGCAGCAGGCGGGCTCTAGGACCCTGGAGCTGGCAGCCAGCACACAGAGCAGACAGGACTAAGAAAAGTGTCCAAAATACCAATGTAAACTTGGGCATTTATTGAAGATGTAAAGGCAGCCATCTTCCCAGTGCCCTTACCTGACATGCAGCCCTACATCATCAATGACTGTGGAAATTTGCATGTTCTCTTCATGCAGTCATCTTTATAATTCTCATTGGAATGGCACCAAACAAAACTTACAGCATCATCACCTTGCCTAATGAAGATTCGTGATTCATCACTGAATATGACTATCATCCACAGTCCACGATTGCTTTTCCTTAGCCCATTGAAACCTTGTTTTTTTCTGTTTAAGTGTTAATGATGGCTTTTGTTTAGCTTTTCTGTATATAAATCCTATTTCCTTTAGGCGGTTTCTTACAGTTCGGTCACAGACATTGACTCCAGTTTCCTCCCATTCGTTGCTCATTTGTTTTGTTGTCCATTTCCTGTTTTGGGGACATATTGCTTTAAGTTTCTGGTCTTGACGCTTTGATGTCTTCCTTGGTCTACCAGTATGTTTCCCTTTAACAACCTTCCGATGTTGTTTGTATTGGGACTAGACTTTAGACACAGCTGACTGTGAACAACCAACGTCTTTTGCAACATTGCGTGTTGATTTACCGCCATATAAGAGTTTGATAATCCTCTCCTTTGTTTCATTTGACATCTCTCGTGTTGGAGCCATGATTCATGTCAGTCCACTTGGTGCAACAGCTTTCCAAGGTGTGAGCACTCCTTTTTAGATGCAGACTAACAAGCAGATCTTATTTGATGCAGGTGTTAATTTTTGGAATTAAAATTTACAGGGTAATTCCATAATTTTTTCCTCAGAATTGAGTGATTCCATAATTTTTCCCTCTGGTTTGGTCTGAAAAAAATTACCCTTACTGACTACCACATTTTTGATCTTGATTTCTTTTAGTGTTTCTTAAAGCCATAAAGTTGCAAATTGAAATTACTTTAGTTTTGTGCCATGTCTGTGATCTGCTTTTTTCTACAACATTAAACAACTAAATGAACATCCTCTGAGCCAGGTGATTCCATCATTTTTGCCAGGGGCTGTATTATAATGCACAGCCCACAGTATTCCATATAGTATAATGCCCTCCTCATGGTCCTTCATATATTATATTGCACCCCCTATAGCCCTCCATACATTATAATGCTAAATACACCCCCATAGTCCTCCATTTATTATAATGCACCCACCCTAGTCCTCCATGAAATAGGTAGCCCCCATAGTCTTCCAATTATTATAATGCATCCCCCATAGTATTCCATGTGTAAGGTGGCTACCATAGTCCTCCAATTATATTAAGCACCCCTATATTTCTCCATCTATAATAATACACCTTGATGCATAATATAGCCCCCATAGTTCTCAATTTTAATGTACCCTCATGCTCCTTCATATGATATAATGCACCTACATATATTATAATGCAGTCCAAATAGTCCTCCATGACTTATAATGCACCCCAATAGTCCTCAATGCATAAGGTAGCCTCAATAGTCAAATTATTATAATGCACCCCCATACTCCTCCATATATTATGATGCACCCACCTAGTCCTTCTATTATAATTCACCCCATGGTCCTCCAATTATTATAATATCCCTTAGTCCTCCAAATATTATAATGCAGCCCCCATAGTCCTCTATGTATTATAATGCACTCTCAGATCCATCTATATATTATAATACAGCCCCCATATATGCAGCCTCATATGCACATTTGATGCACGCCCCATAGTCCTAGACCACTAAATGTACTGAAAAAATAAATAAATAAAAGTACTCACCTCTCCTCAGTTCCCTCGCTGCTCTGGTCTCTGTGCAAGCACCCTGCACTCTGCAAATCTTGGCACAGCAGGCGTTCAATAGTGACATTGCTGCACTGAGATGTCTGAGCACAAGCACAGGGGGAAAATGATGACAGAGGTAGTAGACTTTGTGCGTTAAAGTCAGCCTCCAACACTTGTGGCACCTGTAATATCTCACACATTGTAATGTTGGTGCACATTGGGTCACGTGTTGCACATGGTTTATCATTAGCAATGAGCGAGTATGCTTGTCACTACTCGGTACTCGCACGAATACCTCGGTACTCGGGGTACTCGGCGAGTACCGAGTAATCTCGCGATACTCTTGCTATGCTCGGGGTCCACCTCCCTGCATGTTGCCTCTCTTTACAGATCCAGCCCGCATGCAGGTATTGGCTATTAGACACTGTAATGCCACAGCCATGTTGGTTGTGGCATTACAGTGATTGCCTAGCCGCACAGCATCATCAGGTCTTTATAAGACCTGTGAGGCAGCAACCGGGGAACCCGCTTGCATAACGACAACAAACACGTGTTTATAAGTTAACCAATGTCTACCCGTTTATTTTTCACATATTAATAACATAACCCGGGTAGCATGTTTGACACATATCACATTGATTATAAACACATAAATACACCATACATTTACATATAACATTACATAACACTTATTGCACATGACATCTTATTGTAACCCGGGACCTGTAACCATCTCTCTGTCCCCATTGGAGCTCTACCAATAGCTCCCGTGGTGGCTACGGCCTCTGGCCTACTTACACTATACATCAATACATACGTTACATTACAACGATGACCCCTCCGGGTTCATAACAGGGATTGAGCAACCTGAGTACCGGGTATGTCATGTATCTCCAAGGGGCTCCTTCCTGGACGTGTTTCACCCCACGTCCAGGTCAGCGCCCACCTGGTTCAACCATGGTGTCCCCACTCTAGGAGCCCTTTTTAACCCCTGCTTCTGACCTTCGTTACATACGCCTCAATGGGCCCTGTGGGTCCCAATGGCGGTACCTGCCGCCTGGCTTTAGTCACCCAGCATGATGATATACCATTAACCCGTAGTCAGGATTCCTGCCTGACCGCGTCCTTACATACCGTATGTGATCCATCATTCAAACGTCCATGGATCACACGCATCCTTCCACACGCTCACAGCCCATCATCCATGGACTGTGGCTCTCCTGGGTCCATTACAGGGACTGGCAAACCATAGTACACAGGAACCTCATCCGTTACCTACTAGGAGCCCTATTACCCCTGTGTCTGGCACCACAGGCACACCCACACCATTAGAGGCCGTGGTTGAGGGACGGGTACCCTCTGCAAGCAGCAGGGCAAGCCTCCCTCTCGTCCCACAGGGACGGAACGCCTCCAATATCATCCACACTAGCTGGGTCACTCTCTCTCCCACAACATTATACGTGGCTGTTACACATAGGCCATCGTCTCTCATTCAGGGCACTGTTACTTAAGCCCTTACATACGTCTACGGGTCCTTTACCGACTGCCTAGTTGGACCCAATGGCGGTTATGCCCGCCTGGCATTAATCACGCACACAGCTCACTCCGTTACACGGGAACTGCTGTTTTACCGGGCACGGATCCGGGTCTCGCTACCTGGGTAACGGGTTGGCCAAGCCTCTCACAGGCTCCGTCCTGGACATGTTTCACCCCACGTCCAGTCCAGCGTCCAACAGGTCAGCCACGGCTTCCCCACCCCAGGTGCTGTCACGACCCTGGTCCTGGCTACCGGTATGGAGCTAGCATGCTCCCTTCACCATCTCAACATGGCGGTATGGACTCGCACTCCCAGTCCCTCACACAGACTGGCTCTGCTCAGCTCTCTGGCTGGTAATCAGCCCACATGCTCTCAGGCTGATGTCTGGCTGAGAATGAATCTCTCAATCACTCAGCTGGCTGACTCTTATCGTGCCGGCCACACCCACACTGAGTCATCCAGCTGGGCTGCTATTCCTCCGGACACACAGACCTGACACACCCACCTGGGCTGTCAGCAATCACTCATTACATCCCATTCCTCTCGCCTCCTCGATCTCATGAGCCACTCATTAGTCACATTAAACCTCATTGTGTTCAGGATAGGTTCAAGCAGCATTATCACAGGAAAACCGGCCAGTGTGCACAGGATCCTCCTGATCCTGCATGTGATGCGCCCCGGTAATGCGGATCATGCCAGCCGTGCCTCACAGACCTGACCACGCTGTGCTCGTCACTCTGCTCCACAGACAGTCAGTGTAGGGAGAGCTGCTGGTTATTGAGGGACAGATTTGTCGCCTTTCAGCTAGTGTAGGCGCAGGGCTGACAATATAATTACCACAACAATCCTTCTGAGGACGAATAGAGCTGTATACAGACAGGCAGGAAGGCAGGGTATATAGCAAACTTCGTTGTGCAAGTATACCAGCCTGCATCACATCTGGGGCTGGTGTACAGGCTCATCCATCCCAAAACAGTGCTTTTAGGGATTAATTTAGCTCTCTATAGGCAGGAGTAGGTTGTAGCGTATATTGGGATACGCCAAAAGAATCGGTATTCTCGTCAGCATTTGTGTCTGACCAGTCCACCTGCAGGGCCTTAATCTCTAATCTCAGTGTCCAGCTAGAAACCAACTCTTGTCTGCATTCATTTAGCATCTTAGTGCAGCAGAAGAAGGTTTTAGCGTAAATTAGAATACGCCAAAAGACTCGGTATTCTCGTCAGCATTTGTGTCTGACAAGTCCACCTGCAGGGCCTTAATCTGTAATCTCAATGTCCAGCTAAAAACCAACTCTTGTCTGCATTCATTTAGCATCTTTGTGCAGCAGGAGTAGGTTTTAGCGTAAATTAAGATACGTCAAAAGACTCTGTATTCTGGTCATAGTTTGTGTCTGACCAGTCCACCTGCAGGGCCTTAATCTCTAATCTCAGTGTCCAGCTAAAAACCAACTCTTGTCTGCATTCATTTACCACTTTTGTGTGGCAGGAGGGGGTTATAGCTCCAATTTGTATACACCAAAACACTCAGTATACTTGTGTCAGCGTTTGTCAGTATCTTACCAGTATAGCTGCTGTAATTTAATCTCCAATCTCAGTATCCAGCTGAAAAACAACTGGTCAGCATTTTCAGTTGACAGGCGGGTGCGTTTATCTGTAATGATTCCACCTGCGGCAATAAAAACACGCTCTGACAAAACGCTATCGGCGGGGCAGGCCAGGACTTCCAAGGCGTAGAGGGACAATTCCTGCCACGTGTCCAGCTTGGATACCCAATAATTAGAAGGCACACAGGAATCAAGGAGCACTTTCGTATGATCGGCAAGGTACTCCTTCAGCATCTTTACAAACTTAGCAGTCCTTGTGACAGTACCCTGCACCTGAGGGCCTGTGCTATGGGAGGGGCTGAGAAAACTCTCCCAGATCTTTGAGAGTGTTCCCCTACCTCTGCTGGATTGGATTTGTGCCTCTCTCGGCCGACCGCTTTGGTTGTCAACCGAACCGTGACCTCTGCCGCAAGCGTTTTCAGAAGGGAATTTTTTGACTAATTCCGCAACTAGGGCCTTCTGGTACTGCAGCATTTTTGTAGACCTCTCCACCTCGGGAATAAGAGAAATAAAGTTCTCCTTGTAGCGTGGATCTAAAAGTGTCACCAACCAGTAATGAGTGTCCGCCAAGATGTTGATAACGCGAGGGTCACAAGACAGGCAGCATCACATAACGTCAGCCATGTGCGCCAGACTGTTAACAGGCAAGACTTCAGGTCCTCACCAACAGGATGACTGACCTTGCTGTCTTCATCCTCCTCCTCCTCTCCCCTGTCCTCTGGCCATCCACGCTGAACCGACGGTATGACGGTTGTGCATGTATTACCGTCAATTCCGCATGAAAGTAGCTCCATTTCTTCATCCTCCTCTTCGTCATAGTGCTCCAATGCACGTTGGGATGAGATGAGGCTGGGCTGTGTGTAATCACCCCGTACGGTTTATTGCTTCAATTCATCGTGCTCCACCTGCAATGCATCATCTTTGATTTTGAGCAGACAGCATTTTAGAAGACAGAGAAGCGGGATGGTGACGCTAATTATGGCGTTATCGCCCCTCACCATCTTGGTGAAGTCCTCAAAGTTTTGGAGGATGGTACATTTGTCGGACATCCATGTCCACTCCTGAGGTCTTATGTCTGGAGCTTGAACCGTATACCGACGGCCTTGTTGATGCAGGTAGTCAACAACTGCCCTCTTCTGCTCACAAATCCTGACCAACATGTGCAGTGTGGAATTCCAATGCGTGGGGACATCACAAACCAGTCTGTGATACAAAATCTACAAATGCTGCTGAAAGCTGGCAAGGGCGGCTGAAGCAATAGGTGACTTTCTAAAATGGGCACACAGGTGGTGTACTTTTACGAGCAGATCCGACAGCAGCTCCGGGTAGGATTTAAGAAACCGCTGAACCACGAGGTTGAGCACATGGGCCATGCATGGAACATGTGTTTGCTCGCCTCGCCTCAGAGCCGTCACCAGGTTACAGGCCATTGTCACACACGACCATGCCTAGCTGTAGGTTCAGAGGTGTGAGCCAGTGATCTGCCTGCTGTTTCACAGCTTTCCACAACTCTTTAGCATTGTGGAGTTTGTCACCTACGCATATTAGCTTCAGCACAGCCTGTTGCCGCTTAGCCAAGGCAGTGCTGCAGTGCTTCCAGCTTGGGACTGGTGTAGGGGGTGAATTGGAGGAGGAGGAGGAGGCTGAGGATCATGACGTTCCGGAGTTGTACACTGTGGGTGAAACCTTGACTGAGTTAGGGCCTGCAATCCTTGGTGTCGGAAGGACGTGTTCCATCCCAAACTCAGACTGGGTCCCGGCTTCCAGAATATTAACCCAGTGTGTCGACAGCGAGATGTACCGCCCCTGCCCACAAGCACTTGTCCACATGTCTGTGGTTAGGTGGACTTTTCCGGAAACTACATTGTTAAAGGCACGTGTAATGTTTTGTGACACGTGCTTATGTAATGAGGTGACAACACACCGGAAGAAATAGTGGCGGCTAGGGACCGAGTAACGTGGGACGGCCGCCGCCATCTGTTCGCGGAATGCTTCCGTCTCCACCAGCCTAAAAGGCAACATTTCCAGCGCAAGCAGTCGCGAAATGTGCAAATTTAGAAGTGTGGCATGTGGGGCGTTGGCAGCGTATTTGCGGTTGCGTTCCAAAGATTGGTGTATTGATAACTGAACACTGTGCTGGACAAGGACATGGTTGATGATGGTGGTATTTCTGCTTGTGCAACTACAGGTGCAGGACAGGAGGCATCTTCGCATGCAGTATGGACAGAGGATTGTCTTGCATGCACAACAGTGGAAGATGCAGTGGTGTCACCCGCAGACACTGCTCCTGGACTCTGGTGTACATCCCACAAAGTCGGGTGCTTTGCTGACATGTGCCTGATCATGCTGGTGGTGGTCAGGCTGCTAGTTTTGCTACCCCTGCTGATGCTGGCATGGCAGGTGTTGCAAATGGCCTTTTTCGAATTATCCGCAGACACCTTAAAAAACAGCCAGACTCGGGAAGACCTAACAGTTGTACTGGCAACTGATACAGATACTCTCATGGACTTTTGCAATCACCTTAACACATCGGTGTCCGGCCTGAATTTCACATTACATCACCATAAAACCACTATTAATTTTCTGGACACATTGATTTTGATTGACCCCACCGGCAGGATAAGCACTGACTTATATACCAAACCTACCGATAGAAACAGCCTGCTACATTTCAAGAGTTGCCACCCACCACATATGAAACAATCCTTACCGAAATCGCAGCACCTTAGGGTAAAACGGATTGTGTCAGATCCGATCAAATGCAAGGATAGACAGGATGAGATGACACGCAAATTTCTCACTCGAGGTTATCCTCCACGGTATGCTCTCCCACAGCTCACACAACCCAGAGGAATGGGCAACCAAACGCCTAGAGTGGCCTTTGTGAACACATATCACCCTTACAATAAGCCCTTGTAAGGGATACTCCGTAAACATTGGCCTCTCCTAGGTAAGGCTTACCCAGGTATTCCTGAGTTCAGTAATTTACCATTGGTATGTTACAAACGCCCCAACAATCTGAAAGATGGACTAGTGCGGGCCGACATAGGTTCACAGAGACCACCACGAATTCAACGATTTCTGTCAACTCCACGACATGGCACATTCCCTTGCCTGGGGTGTGTCCATTGCTCGAATGTTACCAAAGGACAATTTTTCACTCATCCGAGAACTGGAAGAGCATTCCCGATAAAAGGATTTTTCACATGTGACACCACTTTTGTGGTGTATCTCATCAAATGCCCCTGCGGTCTCGGGTATGTTGGGGAGACTACCCAGCATGCCCGAGACCGCATTGGGAAGCATAAGTCGACAATTCGGTGCAAACAAGACATTTTACCCATACCGCACCATTTCAGAGAACACCGACACACCGTTGCCCAATTAAAGTTTCAAATCATCGAACAGGTCACTGTGGGTAGACGAGGTGGTAATAGGGTCCAAAGACTGAAGGAACGGGAATCCTATTGGATCCACCAGCTACAGACGTTAGCACCACATGGACTTAATAGGGAACATGACGTACTACTTTCTAAGTGAATTGACGTATACTACTTATTCTGACGAATCTTTAGCTGAAGCCTCCATCTCAACAAGCACATATTTCTATAATAATAATGGAGTTTTTTGACATTCGATTGATTACACTGCGACCTGGTTGTCTTTAATATCTCATCAGTACATGTGTACATGTGTTGTTGTATAACATATATTTCTGCATGTTTTTTTCATTATCTATGGAGTATATGTATACAAGGTACAGGATGGTCAGGTGGGCTCATATATAAAACAGATATCTATAACACAATAATGCCTTTCACTAGTCCACATCTGTTGCCAGGTCCTAACCATGCAATATCTATACCTCACCATTGTGTATAATATGGTATATGACCATTTTCCTGCTCTTTGTATTATACCACCACATCTCCATGCACTCAGTGCATTGCTTTTTTTCTTTTGTAGCTCCTATGCTTCTAAACGTGTGCACTAATTATCTCTTTCCTTTCCTGGCAGAGATTCTGATGGAGCCGAGAGGGAGGCGGGATCCACAGTCACCAGACACATCACCAGCAACGTCACGCCCCGCACATGTGCAGTACGGGCCACTTGCGTCTCAATTCAGATTGCTTCCTGCGTTCCAGTGGCAGGAAGCAGGAAGCTTTCTGTGCTCATTACGGCGATGCACAGCACCTGGGCACCCACTATATAGGTCCCCAGTTACAGACACACTATCCCCACCACCCCAGCACGCTGCACAGCCGCTCTGCCTAAGGTAATCAGCATGGTTTGGGCACTTAACCCTGACTCTGCCGTTTTTCATTGTTTATGCTTCATTTGCAGGCATTTTCACCCTTCATGTAGCACAGTCCTTGTGGGGCACTATTAGAAGCCAGGGGCTTACCATATCTTCTTCTTATTTCAAGGTAGACACTATGCAATATGTGTACAATATGCATGAGATATATGTCATCAAGAGTTTTTTAGTGACGGTTTATGCTTTGTTCATCCCCAGGTAGTCTTGTTAGTGAGATACATTTCTAGACGTTACTGAGAGACTATGTGATCTATAAGGTCTGTTTCTTTTACTATTCTTTCATATTCAGCATGATCATTTCCCTTGTCTTAGACTATTTGCCACTTTAATGTAGTGCTATAATATGCTCATTTGTCCGGACTCACTTTCAGACCATTTATGGGGTACTTAGAACCATAACAGTATATAGACCCACGGACGTAAGCTCCAGGTAAAACTTCCAGTGTTTGACTTTGATTGTTTTATAATTACTTGGATGGCAGAATCTATCCCTTATTGTTTTATATACACAGAATCCTATTGACTACATTAGTGTAAGGAGCTCATCGTTGTTCCACGTGATCACTATAGAACCAAGTGGAGTTCCCCTGACATTCTGATACAGATGACCCCATACATTGTACTTACCTAAAGCCTTATGGTAAGCCCAATCATATATGACCCCACTTTTCCCTTTTTGGGAGATTTACTTTCCTTTGTCCAACCCCCCCCCCCCCCTCCCCTCTTTCTGCATTTTTTCTCATAATTTATTTCAAATGGTCTTTTGTTACGTAGTTTTTTCACTCCCTGCATGCTATAGCTTACCTGCGACAGCACGATGTTTACATGGATGTACATTCAATTATGTGGTAATAATTGTATGTTTTTTTCTACACACAGAGTTGTGACATTGTTTTCATTTATCCTCGTTGCAGTTTCCTTTTAGCACAAAAAACGCACCTAGGTATGCTTAGTCTTGCTTTACCATGTGTTCTATGCACCATTGTGAAACGTTCTGGATACTCTTGTTTGATTTGCTGTATCTGTGTTTATTTTCGACTCTTGTATTCATTTATGTGAAGAGATACCTCTTTGTTATTTGATTTATGACATTTTTTTGTTATTTGTACTTGAATCTAGTGTAAAATCAGTGTCTGAAGAAGGCTATAAAAGCCGAAACGTTACACTGTACACCGTGCTCGACTGCAAGAAAATAATAGAAACACAGTTCATTCTTTCTACACCGTCTGATGTGTTTTCAATTTTTCTCATCATACCTTTGAGTGCCGGGTTTTTGTATTGACTATTGGACTATTTTCTCCCTGGGCACCAAAAACACGGAGTAGCCGGACCTTTATTGCTAGTACTGGCAACTTCTGTCATGTTATTGTTCCGGGGAACGGTTGCCTGCCTTCTGCCTGCGGCCACCAACCTGCTTCTTCCGGCCAGTTGTGATGCTATGCCTCCCTCCTCCTGTACACTGCTGTCCTCGCTCTACATGTCCTCCTGCCAGGTTGGGTCAGTTACTGGATCATCCACCACGTCGTCTTCCACTTCCTTACCCTAGTCCTCCTCCTGACTTTCTGGCAATTGTGTTTCATCATCGTCCACCTCTTGTTGAGACACGTTCCCACCGTTGCCTTAATGAGACCGTGGCTGCTCAAATATTTGAGCATCGGTACATATGATTTCCTCAAGACCCACTTCAAGTGGAGCTGGCGAGAGGCCAGAATCTAAGAATGGATGAGTGAACAGCTCTTCAGAGTGTCCAAGTGTGGGATCAGTTATGTCCGAGGCCGGGCACTCGGCATGGTGGGAGGAAGCAGGATCAGGGTGTGGAATGTGCGGTCCAGTCTCACGGCTACTGACACTTGACCGTGTGGAAGACAAGGTGCTTGTGGTGGTGCCAAACTGACTGGAAGCATTATCCGCTATCCAACTAACAACCTGTTTAAACTGGTCTTGGTTTAATAGTGGTGTACTGCTGCGGTCCCCTACAAATTGTGACAGGAAGGTCGAGCGATATAATGTGGGCGTTTGTCGTGGTGCAATTCCAGCTTGCACATGGCCTCAGCCTCTGCATGCACCACCATCACGTCAAGTTCCTTGTCCCTTGCCACCGGCCTTGTGCATTTTCAATGGTGTGCTGCCTGTATACAGCTAAATGAAGGCATCCAAAAGATGGTTTTTAGCTGGACACTGAGATAACAGATTAGAGATTAAATTACAGCAGGTATACCGGTCAGTCACAAACACTGAGATGGGTATACTGAGTGTTTTTGGCGTATACAAATTGGATCTACAACCCCTTACTGCCTCAAAAAATGGTAAATGAAGGCGGACAGGCTGACTCTGATCAAGATGAACAAGGGTTGGATTGGGCCTGACTTCACCATACAACCACCAAATGATTGCGGAATTTAAATTTTGTGCCAGTAAATTGCCATGCATCTCCGCACACCCACACACGGGTACACACTTCATGACTTTGGCTACATGCTGTCCTTCTCCTCATTCTCCTCATCCGCTACCATCATATGATCAGTGCGACCGTGGTTCATGATGCCATGAAAACATAATTTTTTTTACATCATATTTATGATGATGATGACCCTAACTGTTCAAAAGTTAGGCAGTAGTTTCATGTATACCCCCAGGGGTAAATGTTTTGGTCCATGTTTACAGAATGGGCATTACAAGTACAGGAGACCCGCTCCTTTGTAATGGGAACAATATTTAGAGGCTCTCCTCCATGTTTCTTTCCAGGGGCATTGAAGTGCCACACTATTTTGGCTTCCCTGCCTAGGGCAATCCTACAAAAGATCCACTTCCTTATAATGGGCACAATATTAAAAGAGGCCCTCATGCACGCCTCTATCCAGGGGCATTAAAGTGCCACAATAATTTTGGCTTCCCTGCCTAGGGCAATACTACAAACGACCCACTTCCTTATAATGGGCACAATATTAAAAGAGGCCCTCATGCACACCTCTATCCAGGGGCATCTTGGTGCCTCCCAAGTTTTGGCTTCCCTGCCTAGGGCAATCCTATAAAAGACCCACTTCCTTATAATGGGCACAATATTAAAAGAGGCCCTCATGCACGCCTCTATCCAGGGTCATCAAAGTGCCACACTATTTTTGGCTGCCCTGCCTAGGGCAATACTACAAAAGACAAACTTCCTTATAATGGGCACATTATTTAAAGAGGCCTTCATTTACGTCTCTTCCCGGGGCATAGGAGTGCCACACAATTTTTTTTTTTTTTAATCTTTCATATAATCCAAAAAACTAACATACATCAACTCTGTCTCACAAGTGGGTATGAGCCCTTAATATTTTCTCCATGAAAATCCATTTTGGTTTGATTTTGTAACGTTTTCTTGACAGTCCGTAAAAGTGGCGTAGTAGTCTGACAACATTGTTCACAGCAGTGACCGTGGGGTCTGAAATGCTTACAGGGGTCTTCCCCATGCTGTTCCCATGTCATTTGAGCACTGTTCTGATACTTTTGTGACATTTTTAGGATTTTTCCATGCTGCCGGGGGTCATGCTAGAAAAATACTCGGGTCTCCCATAGGATAACATTGGGCTCGGTGCAAGGGCCGAGTACACGAGTATCTTGGGATGCTCGGCCTGACTTCGAGCACCTGAGCATTTTAGTACTCGCTCATCTCTATTTATTATCTGTTCATATTTGTGTACATGTGCATCAAGCCCTCTATGTAATGACTGTGTTCTGGCACATACTTGTTACACATGGTCTGTATGTTTGCCCACACGTCATTATAAAGCCGCTTAAACATGCCTTCACACACAATTAATTAAGCATTGCACCACAAAGAACACATGAATGTTCCTTGTGCTACTGTACACTTTGCATGTACCATGAGCCCACAATATAATAGTTATTTCAATGGCCAGTGTGGGCCTATTCATATATAAATATGTGGCACCCTTGCAAGGATTGCCACAGGACCCACCGGTGCAGGGAAGGATATACACCTTAGTACACACAGCACACAACAACTTCCACGCCAGGCCTGAAGGGGGAGCTCTACTTGCTGCTTTAGGCAAGATTCCCTATAAAGATCTAGTCCTGGGGGGAGGAGCCAGTTAGTTAGTTAGTCAGTCAGTTAGACAGAGAGAGTCAAGGAGTGACAGTTGAGGAGTCAAGAAGGAGAAAAAGCTGGTTGCTGGGGCCAAGTCAGGTCCAGAAACAGAAAAGACTGACACCGGAGCTATGTAGTAGAGGCAAGTGGAAAGTTAGAAAATTCTAGAAAGAGGGGAACAGAAATAATTGCGCTTTAGCCCACCCGGACACCGGAGTCCAAAGCTGCTGTTGATCCAGTAAAAACAGAGAAAGCCCAGACAGACAGGAGGATTTAATCCCCCTGGAGCTCAGGAAACCAAGATCACAGTCCTGACCAAACATAGGACCAGGGACCCAAGGAAAGGAGTAGGGGTCCCCACAGAAAGGTCCTCATTGTCAGTTGTGGAGTATCATCCTGAGAGAGAGAAAGAAAGCGGAAGGATCAGTTTGAGGCAGAACTTTCCCAAATCACCACACACACAAATAGAGGAGGCTTCATAACTTTCAAAGATAGATGTCCCAAACTGCACCGGCCACTTGGTTACCCTCCTGGACCGTACCTGCTAGCCGCCATCAGTAAAAAAGTACTCAAACAAAGACTATTGTGTGTGTGTGCCTGATTCGCCCTTGCCTGGAGAACTTACACAGAGCCAAGGACTACTACTCCCCTCATCCACCCCGCTGCCCTGAGGTAAAGCTCCGCCTGTGGGGAGCTGTACTACCCAAAGCTGCGTCACCATCACCTCAGCGGCTGGCTGCAGCGCTGGTAACTACATTACCAGGTACCACAAGTGGCGTCACGTATAATAATCCCCCATCCCAAATAGTTTTCCCCTCAGCCGTTGAGTGTCCAGGGCACGGGACCGGGACCCGACCAGCCGTGATCCCCACTGAAGTAGCAACCTGTCCCGGTATCCGAGTACCCCCTACCCTGTCGACCGACTCATATACACATATGCTTGTATGTATGCCCTATTTAAATTATTGTCTATACTCATTTGCAGAACACGGGCACATCTACAGTGTCTTCCGATTACGCAGCCAAGTGAGTAAGTGTACTATGTGCTGAATGCATATTTGAATAGTCTGTAAGCATTTTCACAATGTGCCATCACATGTGTGACACATGCACCGTCACATATTTGTGCCTCATGGGCTGAATGTGTTCCCTACCCTTTATGTTACATATCTTGTAACCATGCTGATACAGTCATATGAAAAAGTTTGGGCACCCCTCTTAATCTTACTCTTTTTTTTATGTTTAAAATTGTTTTTTTGTAACAGCTATTTCAGTGTGATATACGTAATAACTGATGGACACAGTAATATTTCAGGATTTAAATGAGGTTTATTGTACTAACCAAAAATGTGAAATATGCATTATTTCAAAATTTGACAGGTGCAAAAGTATGGGCACCCTTCTGATTTTCATGATTTGAATACTCCTAACTACTTTTTACTGACTTACTGAAGCAGTAAATTGGTTTGGTAACCTCATTGAGCTTTGTACTTCATAGCCCGGTGTATCCAATCATGAGAAAAGCTATTTCAGGTGTCCACTTGCAAGTTGTTCTCCTAGTTGCATCTTCTCTGAGGATTGGCATAATGGGCTCCTCAAAACAGCTCTTAAATGATCTGAAAAAAAAGATTGTTCAACATAGTTGTTCAGGGGAAGGATACAAAAAGTTGTCTCAGAGATTTAACCTGTCAGTTTCCACTGTGAGGAACATAGTAAGGAAATGGAAGACCACAGGGACAGTTCTTGTAAAGGCCAGAAGTGGCAGGCCAACAAAAATATCAGAAAGGCAGAGAAGAAGAATGGTGAGAACAGTCAAGAACAATCCACAGACCACCTCCAAAGACCTGCAGCATCATCTTGCTGCAGATGGTGTCACTGTGCAACTGTCAACAATACAGTGCACACTGCACAAGGAGAAGCTATATGGGAGAGTGATGCAAAAGAAGCCGTTTCTGCATGCACGCCACAAACAGAGTCGCCTGAGGTATGCAAAAGCCCATTTGGACAAACCAGTTTCATTTTGGAAGAAGGTCCTGTGGACTGATGAAACAAAGATTGAGTTGTTTGGTCATACAACAAGGCGTTATGCATGGCGCCACAAAAACATAGCATTCCAGGAAAAACACTTGCTACCCACTGTCAAATTTGGGGGAGGGTCCATCATGCTTTGGGGCTGTGTGACCAATGACGGCAGCGGGAATCTTGTTAAAGTTGAGGGTCGCATGGATTCCACTCAGTATCAGCAGATTCTTGAGAATAATGTTCAAGAATCAGTGTCAAAATTGAAGTTACGCCGGGGATGGATCTTTCAGCAAGACAATGATCCAAAACATTGCTCCAAATCTACTCAGGCCTTCATGCAGAGGAACAATTACCATGTTCTGGAATGGCCATCCGTGTCCCCAGACCTGAATATCATTGAACATCTGTGGGATGTTTTGAAGTGGACTGTCCATGCTCGGCGACCATCAAACTTAACTGAACTGGAATTGTTTTGTAAAGAGGAATGGTCAAAAATACCTTCATCCAGAATCCAGGAACTCATTAACCCTAGAACGCATGACGTTAAAAATATACATATTAACGTATTGGGGGCCTTTTAGGCCCACATGCAAATAATATAGAAAAACACACTTAAATAACTTTCACAAGTTTTATTTCAAAATTGCTAAATAAAATATGAATAGTGGACAAAATTTTAATTATAATTTTTCACAGAAAACACCAAAAAATCTTTTTTTTTCCAAATTTTACACAAAGATATGAAAACACACACAAAAACGCATAGAAATCTACAGCAAATTAGCTGTAGCACCATTTGTATTCTAACTTTCTCTTCTATTATATTAGTCTTCCAAGCAATTCTGACATTTTATTTTTTCAGAAGAATGTTCTTTGCAAACATTTTCCTTACAAGTGGAACAATATCGCTTGCGTGTGACACACTGTAATTGTAAAGTCCCCCCTTCTTCCTCTCACCCTCAGCAGCTCTTACCTTTTATACTCTTAGGTGGTGTAAAATTCTCTGGATTTTTGTGGCTCACAAGCTCTACCCTTTGCAAGCTTCTTAGAAACAGAAACTGAAAATGAATCGGACTTCCTCTCAACAGCTTATCTTATCACAGGGCCTTCAGCAATTAGCTCACAGTGTATACTGTCCTCAGTACTCTATACACAGCTCATTACTGTGTACAGAAGGACCTGGAGATGATGTCATGGCCTTATCACTCCCTCCAAAAATCATGACATCCTCACATGTTATTATCCACACCCTGGTCCCTCCACCAGCATTACTTAGTACAAATAAAGTAACTTGAGACACAAACACTACTGAGAACAAGATAAAACATAGCGGGGGCCTAAAAGGCCCCCAATACGTACAGATGTAGTTTTCACCAAACAAGCATTGTTACACCAAAATGCCAATGAAAAAAATTATATGAACAACGGGATATTATCAGCAACGACATACTTGAGGAATGCCTGGAGTTTCAAAATTCTAACTAAAGTAATTTTGCAAATAATATAAAAAATGTAAGCCTGGGGGCCTAAAAGGCCCCCAATATGCGTTCTAGGGTTAACAGCTACAGGAAGCGACTAGAGGCTGTTATTTTTGCAAAAGGTGGATCTACTAAATATTCATTTCACTTTTCTGTTGAGGTCCTCATACTTTTTCACCTGTCAATTTTTGAAATAATGCATAATTCACATTTTCGGTTAGTACAATAAACCTCATTTCAATCCTGAAATATTACTGTGTCCATCAGTTATTACATATATCACACTGAAATAGCTGTTGCAAAAAAACAATGTTAAACAAAAAAATAAATACGGTAGTAAGATTAAGAGGGGTGCCCAAACTTTTTCATATGACTGTATGTAGTAGTAAAATAGGGGCTGCCTGACTGTTGGGCAGACATTGCATACATACTGTAAATACATGTGTTTTAGGCCACACATGTGTTGTTTGAATTTCATACAACAAACCTCACACAACATTGCCAGAACTGGCAAACGTGTGACACATCCCTTTTATTGTTTCCTTGCCCTATATGTGTTATTTGTACCCGCATAATCAAGTTTTTTACAGAAGGCTTTAGTTATATGACCTAATTTACCATAAGCTTTGGAATCAGGCCACATATTATTGGTGTGTGAGTCCATGTTTACATTCTGAACTCAACTCATTGCCAGTTTTCATGTGTTACTGTTGGTGCATGTGTGTGGTAACTTTAGTCAAAGTTGTATGGTGTTGTCAAACATTCGCCCATTACTTTTTTCCCTCCCCCCCCCAAAACAAACAAAGCACAAGAAGTCGCATATAAAAGGACAACAAAGGGAAAAAATTGAAACAGACACACAGGGGCATGTCCTCTCACAGCCGCCATAAGGTATTTTAGTGGGACACAAATGGGGTTCATATATTGTAACCATTGGACTTAGCATGTGTGGGTTCAGAATTACACATCACATATGTTGTTTGCCTTTACATGGACAGGTGAAGGAGGCTTCAAAAATCTGTGAAAAGACGTCCATAAAGAAAAGGAATGTAGAGCGGAAGAAGATCCCTGAGGTAAGCATTCTGGTTACCTACAGTTAGTCCCGGCTTTATTTATGTATGTCTGGCTTTTTAAAATATAGTAAAGGTGCAAATAACAGGTTACGTGAAGACAAATATATAACAGTGAGACCAAAAAAACATGACCAAACAAGAGATGCAGCACAAATCACCTTGGCCCACCAGCCATCGTCATCTGACCTATGTCACTCCGAAACTAATCTGCAAATTGATTCTGCACTTCCATGGCTGCAACAGGAGACAGAACATTTGCATCTTGGAGCCCGATGAGTGTAGAATCCCATTCATAGGGGTCCACAATGAGGGGGCCATGCCGGCAGACAAAATTGTGTAAACAAACACATGCCTTCACAACACTATCCATATTGTGGAGGTGCAATTGAATACATGAGAGGAGCACACGCCACTTTGATGACAAGATACCAAATGACCACTCCACATATTGGCGCGCCCGACTTAACCAGGTATTGAAGTTATGCCTTGGCTGGGTGAGGGTGCAGCTGGCATAAGGCTTCATGAGGTTCATAGACAGCTGGAAAGCCTCACCTGCTATGAGAACATAGGGTAAACTGGGCGCCATTGTTCCAGGTAAAGTGCATGGGGGGGGGATGTTGAAGCGATTACGATATAGGGTTTTCCCCATGCTGCTGTCTTTGAAGACACGTGAGTCGTTCGTGCGCCCATACGCCCCAATGTCTACAGGTGCAAATCGCCCTTGGGCATCGGCAATGGCCATTAAGACGATGGAAAAAAACTTCTTACAGTTGAAGACTATTTGGGGGCTTGCGTATGCGTATTTGCTTGCCATCAAGGGCACCACTACAGTTAGAGAAATGAGACACCTGGGCAAAACGGTTGGCGTTTTGCAGCCACATTTCGGCGGTGGGTAGTGGCAGGAACAGGGGCCGCAATTTTGCCCAGATGACCTCACATGTCTCAGGCACGATACAGTAGATGCTGGATCTCCCATCCTGAATTAGTAGTGTAGTGATGCATAACCTTCCCCGGTCACCAAGTACCTGTAATGATAATGGACACAAAGTTAGCAATGAACACACACACATGACATTATGTACTGTTCAGGCATGGAAATATAACATGTTTACAGTGTTTGTACTGGAAAAAAGGTACATGAACACAAAATAACTTATTTCAGGGTCACTACGAATCTCTCTGCTGGAGATATGGCTGGTCAACACCTTGTATCCTTGAGACAGATGTCTTCTTCGACAAGGCCAAGGAACACATCAAATGTGGAGACCAACATTCTCAAGAAGCGCTGGAATTTGAGAGAGAAAATCCGCAACTGATGGTAGAGGACATGCAATGAGCCATATTGGGGCCTCTGCACATTTACTTCATGGATCCACAGCCAACTATGTCTGGCATGTCGCAACTGCCGCCGATGTAACAAGAGGTAGAGAAGTTCAACGAACATTGTGTCATCCATGATTCCCGCAGAGCCACAGACAACACACAAAATGGCTAATGGCAACACCCCCAATAATCAGGGCATTTTATTGGCTGAAGGGTGTCGCTTCCCAAAAAAAAGGGAAAAAAAAAGAAAAAAAACATGCCTATGCGTTAACACGATACATATATATTTTTTTTTAGACTCCAAAAAATGGCACAAAATGCATCAAAACACTACCAAAAATAACGCATCTGTCAAACGGATGCAAGCTCACAAGTGTGACCCTAGCCTTAGTCATAATGAGTGACCCCTAAAGGTACCTTGACACGCCGCAATCTCCCCTGGCGATATGAGGCGATCTAACGTGTGCGTGCACATGCTCGTTTTTCATGGTCGCCTCAGGTCTCTGATGGCGACATCACACGCCGCAATCTCGCCCTGAAAGTAAGGCGATGTGTCGCTCCGGAAATCGCCTCACCTACAGCGGAAACAATCTTGCCTCATTCCATCGCCGCATCACATGCTGCAATTCCAAAAGCAATGTGGGCGTACATATTTAGCGCGGCGAGGAGATAGGCGTGCCACAATTGTTTTCACCGCGCCCCATACACGCTCATTGGACAACACAACAGCGTTACGATTGGTCAGCCTGCCCTGCACTGAGTTTGCGGACGGTTGTGTAGCTGAAGATGTGTGTGGTGCTGAACGGACAGCTCTTCAAATATGGCGCAGTGTCAAGTGACAGCCAATGGAAACACAGTAGCCCACACCAATCAGTTCAGACGGGGCGCAGACTCCAGCACGCTGAGGCACGCCTACTGGAAATCATAGGCAACGCTGTTTCCATCACTATCGCCCTATCACATGCCACAACACGGAAATATCGCCTCCATGATTGTGGCTGATTTCTGAGCAGTGCTCAGGAATGAGGCGACAGGCGAGAGGTGATTTATCGCCGCAAAATTCCCCAATCACACACCGCAACTGTGAGTCAATTTCATGGCGATTGCTCCGGGGCGACATATCGCCTTTATGATCACCAGGCGAGATTGCGGCGTGTGAAGGTACCTTAAGGTGTCACGGCAATGTTATACAAGAGGCTGTTACTACCACACTAAAGCGGTCTTTGTTGGGTAAATTATGGTAGAATAGCAGTTTTGCTTAGACTCATAATAGTTTCAGCCAACGTGGGCACAACCAGACCCCTTTGAAAGATTAATGGTCTCCTTCAGGCCTTAGCAAGAAGCACATTATAACTCTACAACTGTTAATCTATGCAAATGTTCAGGAGTATTTGCTCTTTAAACAACTTACACTACTGTGAATATCATGTAAAAATGTTATGATCCTGGTCTGCTGTTTTGAATATTAATAATGCTGATCCTTTGCAAGTGAAAAGGTGCTTTACAGTACATGTGATCATATATTATTGTATACTTTTAGTTAATACTTTTATCCACCTTAAAGAATATTAAACAACCTTAAAGAATGTTCTCAACTTCAATAAAGAAGGCTGGTAAAATAAATTGTTTAATAGACTAGACAAAAACTCAGAATTTATGCTTCAATATTAAAGTATAGTTTGGATATCCTCAGGTATAAACTTGTAAGATAAGTTCTGAAAAAAAAAGTATTTCAAAGTACAGTAATTCCCATATGTATGGATTCTATATTCAGACTCTGGAAACTCATGCATATCATTTATTGCCCTGTTCCCTTTTTCCAAGAACAGTTTCTCCAATAAACTAAACGAGTTTTGTTATTTCTATCTGTTCTTTTTTTTTTTTGCAGCATCTTTTAGTAAAATGATAATGCCCTAAGGAACTGTGTGAATAGCTTCACTCTTACAGATGTGGCAATCTGACGGGAGACATGCGTAAATGAAAATGATAATGTATATATATATATATTAAAATGTCTACAGAACCATATCAATGTAAAAAGTATGTGCTGGCCTCTCTAAGAATGAAATACTCCTAACGTAAATACATTTCTTGAATATGTTGACCCCATAGTTATATAGTCATCTTCTAAATAGCAGAAGGAAATGTTGTATATCACAGTCTACACAGCTAGTCACACTACAGAAAAGACCAGTATCCTTTCCAATGAAAATATTTATACAAGATGCTTCCTGAAACACTTCTTTCTTTCCATAGCAGATGGTAGACTTATGTCTTTGCAAGGATTTTCCAGAGCTGCAAATGTGCATGCTCGGGGATTGTGTAAATTGACTCATTAGGGTTTTGTAAATGCAGAACACCTTTTTCAATATTATACTTTTAAATTAAAAATTTGAAGCAACTCTGTAAAATATGTATCAATCATATGGTTAATGTTTTAGCATTAAAGGGGTTATCCAATATCCAAATTCATTTGAATCCCATCCAGACTTTCCACTCTGGAATACCTGTTGAATACCTAAGCCTTCAACCAGCAATCTTGTATATTTTTGCCAAAATATCAACAAATACATTCTGTTTTTGATCTAGACAAATACCTTCAAAAGGGTTTAATCCTAAGGGGATTAAAGGGACACTGTCAGGTAATTTTTCAGTATGATACTAATATTACCCTTGAATAGTGCCTGGGCAGACCTCTTAAAAACATGTAAAATCATTATTGTACCCGTTGTAGTTTCCTTGTTAGGGCTCTGACACACTGGCGTGAAACTCGGACAACTGCAATGAGAACAAAAATCGCATTGCAGTCGGACCAATGTTAGTCAATGTCCGAGAGCACATTTCAGAGTGTCAGATGTTTTTTTCTCGTCCAAAACTCAGATACCGAGTCAGTCACAACATGCTGTGATTCCAGGCGAGTGTCGGACGAGACTCACCAATGCAAGTCTATGGGTCCGACAAAAATCACGGACCGCACACACACACAGCACAGGGACAGCGTAGGGAGAGCGATTTTAACATGATGTTTCTCGCAGAGAAAAGAATAGATAGGATAGATAGGATAGAATAACTAGATCAGGTTCCCCTGTCTCCCACTGTTACTTCCAGGGCCGCCTATTAAGCTAATTACATATTCACTGCACTGTCAGGCAAACAGCCTGTCAGAGAAGCTCACACTGTTTGTGGGCCTCATTGATTGGCTGTTGTAGTCAGAGTGTTTTTCCTCAATCTGAACAGTGATTCTGCTTGGTTGCCATACACATTAGTGTAGGGCAACTAACCTGGCTTTATAGGGTGTGAAATTAATAAATATTGAAAGAAAATATGCGTGGGGCTTCGCAGCAATTTTAAGTCTAGCCCATTGAAAGCAGACAGCTGTGAGCTGCCACCCTCAGCTGCCTAATTTTCCATTGGCTGGCAAAAATAAATGCGTGGGCTTCGCCCTATTTTTCAATGCCAGCCAAGGTAAAACTAGGCAGCTGAGGGCTGGTATTCCCAGCGGGGTGAGGGCCCATTGTTATAGGGCCCCCCCACACTAAAAAACAACAGTCCACAGCCACCCCTGAAAATGGCGCATTAATAAGCGCCATTTCCAGGCGCCTTACCAGGCTCTACCAGTGGCACTGGTGGCAGTGGCACACTGGGTAATAAAGGGGTTAATACCAGCTTTGTTATACAAGCTGGTATTAAGCCCAAGATTCTTAATGTCACTGCTGCTCCAGTATGAGCGGCGCATAGAGGAGCAGCAGTGACAGCAGAGTTAACTCCCTACATGCCAGTGCTACTGTTATCGGTAAGCAGCACCGGTCAGCAGGGCCTTCATTCCTGCAGCTCCTTTAACCATGAAGTTTTTATTGAAATTTCTGGAAGGTACATAACCAAAAAAATAGGAGCATTACATATCAACTTAACATACAAATAAAGAAGTCAAACCAGGGGAGGAGAGAGGGGGGGGGGGGGGAAGTAGCTGCAGTAATACCGTACATAGATTAATAGCAGAGGTATTAACAATAGAGCACTCACTCTATATCTGGACCAAATTATGCCCAGAAGTCACCCACGGGTCCCACCACTGTAGAATTTTGGTTCTCCTTTTAATTGTGTAGGACAGGATCAACTCATGCTAAAAGTGAGTGTTGAGGCTGACAAGCAGATCCGCAGCAGTAGAAGTCACAGGGGACCTCCAGCAAGCTGCAATACACTGCCTCGCCGCAATCAACACATTAGTATAGATAGATCTTAGAGGGCCAGGGATAGCATCTAATCCTATGCCCAGTAGTGCCGTCTGTGGCAGGAGGGGGCTAGGGATTCCAGTAACTCCCAATAGTATACGTTCAACATCTCTCCAAAATGAACGAACACCCGGATAGTACCACAAACATGCGGGGAGTCTCCAACCGCAGGACACCCCCTCCAACAGTGGGTGCGTGCCCGAGTCAGAGAAGAGACAAATCTGGCTATTCTCTCCGGGGTGAGGTACCACTGCGTCTGGGTCTTCCTAGATTGCTCCAAGTGCGTTATGTATGTGGAGTAGCGGGCTGCATGGACTGCAGCCGCCCACCAGTCCTCAAGTGAGGCAGAAAAGGACAAAAGACCCTCTCATTTAGACATATAGGGAAGTTTCACCTCCCCCTCAGGTTTCAGTAGGGCTCTATACAATATGGAAGTCCCATGTCTAGCATGTGGTCCAGTTTTCATAAAAATCTGCAAGGTAGAGTCAATAGAAGTCAGATCTGGGATGGGCCACTCCAGGGTAGACAAAAAATGCCTAAGCTGGAGATATCTAAAGAAGGTGGAGTTAGGCAGACCCAAATCCGAAACCAGTGTTGGAAATTGTTCCAGACAACCCGATTAGTCCATAAGATCCGACAGCTGTAACACACCCCGCTTTTCCCAATCCTGCAGATATAAGTTCTGAACCGAATGCTCAGCTGCAGTGAGGGAAATGTAACGGTATAAAAAGGGAAAAAAGGGTCTGCCCACCTGCGACCATATCCTAAGCAAGTTAGTCATAGTTCTTAACCCCTTCACGACCCTTGGCCCACCGTTTGGGCCATGAAAACAAGTGCCTTCCCGACCCTTGGCCCACCCCCTGGGCCATGGAATGAACGGGCATCTGCAGGCCGAGTGAGGGTCTCACTGACCTGTCACTCGGCCTGCAGGTACATGGGGAGTTGTACTACACCCCAGGGGGGGTCGATTTGCCCCCACTCCTACCCCCCCCGGCTACAGGCGCGGTGATTGGCGCTCAAAAGTGAAAGTGAAAATCACCGCGCCTGTCATGTTTCCCTGCCTGCCGCTGCTCTCCCTACCCTCCGATCTGCTCCCCTGTCATACTATAACATCCCCCTGTCCCCCACCTCTCTTTCCTGCCCCCCCCCATCATCTTTCTACCCCCCCTCCCCCCCGCTTCCTGTCCCTGCCGCCCGCTTCCTGTCCCTGCCTCCCGCTTCCTCTAGCTGCCGCCCGCCTCCTCCTGACTGCCCCCGCTTCCTCTAAGTGCCCCCCCACATCTAGTACCAGCCCCCCCACTGCCCCCTTCCTGCCCCCCCAGATCACCGGAGCGGCGATCGCCTCTCCCACTCACCCCTCCGGCGGCCCGCTCCGTCCTGTGACTGCTGCGTCCCGCTCCTCTTCTGCTGTGAGTCTCTCCTCTTCTGCGCCGCCTCCGATCTGACTGCTCTGTGCTGGAGCTGCCAGATCACTTCTACAGCTGGATCCTGAGGATCCAGCTGTAGAAGTGATCTGACAGCTCCAGCACAGTGATCCACAGTGACCATTATGTGATCACTGTAGATCACTGTGCTGGATCTGTCAGATCACTTCTACAGCTGGATCCTGAGGATCTAGGTGCAGGAAGTGATCTGACAGCTCCAGCACAGTGATCCACAGTGACCATTATGTGATCACTGTAGATCACTGTGCTGGATCTGTCAGATCACTTCTACAGCTGGATCCTGAGGATCTAGGTGCAGGAAGTGATCTGACAGATCCAGCACAGTGATCACATAATGGTCACTGTGGATCACTGTGCTGGATCTGTCAGATCACTTCTACAGCTGGATCCTGAGGATCTAGGTGCAGGAAGTGATCTGACAGCTCCAGCACAGTGATCCACAGTGACCATTATGTGATCACTGTAGATCACTGTGCTGGATCTGTCAGATCACTTCTACAGCTGGATCCTGAGGATCTAGGTGCAGGAAGTGATCTGACAGCTCCAGCACAGTGATCCACAGTGACCATTATGTGATCACTGTAGATCACTGTGCTGGATCTGTCAGATCACTTCTACAGCTGGATCCTGAGGATCTAGGTGCAGGAAGTGATCTGACAGATCCAGCACAGTGATCACATAATGGTCACTGTGGATCACTGTGCTGGATCTGTCAGATCACTTTCTACAGCTGGATCCTGAGGATCTAGCTGCAGAAAGTGATCTGACACCCCGGGCGCAGTGACCCACTATGTGCATCACTGCGCCTGGGCTGCCAGATCGCTTTCCGCAGCTTGATCCCCATGCATGGGGATCAAGCTGCAGAAAGCAATCTGACAGCCCGGGCGCAGTGATGCACATAGTGGGTCACTGCGCCCAGGCTCTTAGGGCGCCTTCACACTGGCGTTCCCCTCGGCAGCGTTCTGCGGAGGGGAATTGCCATGTGTGCGCCGCGGCCGCCAGCTCCTATCTTTAGAATGGGAGCACACGGTGCTGCGCTTGACAGCGCATGACCGTGCGCACCCAGTCACTCCTATATGTGATCTGTGTGCAGGCGTATGCCTGCGCACAAATCACACACTCCCGCCCGCACCAGGACGCAACATGTTGCGTCCTGGTGCGGGCAGGAGTGTGTGATTTGTGCGCAGGCGGATGCCTGCGCACAGATCACATATGGGAGTGAATGGGTGCGCACGGTCATGCGCTGTCAAGCGCAGCACCGTGCACTCCCATTCTAAAGATAGGAGCTGGCGGCCGCGGCGCACACATGGCGATTCCCCTCCGCAGAACGCTGCCGAGGGGAACGCCAGTGTGAAGGCGCCCTTAGATCGCTGCTCTGCAGCCCGATCTCCCTGCATGGGCATCGAGCTGCAGAAAGCAATCTGACAGCCCGCACGCAGTGATTCACATAGTGGGTCAATGCGCCTGTGCTGCCAGATCGGTTTCCGCAGCTCGATCCCCATGCATGGGGATCGAGCTGCGGAAATCGATCTGGCAGGCGCAGTGATGCACATAGTGGGTCACTGCGCCAGGGGTGTCAGATCACTTTCTGCAGCTCGATCACCATGCTGGCGGATCGGGCTCCAGAGTAGCGATCTAAAAGCAAAGGCGATCGAGCGTCGTGGGACCTTCGTTATGGACTACGTCGGAGCGATCGAGCGTCGTGGGACCTTCGTTGTGGACTACGTCGGATCTTTTTATAATAAAGATGGAGTCCGAATTGTGTCTGTGTTTTTTTTTCAAATAAAAAGATTTTTCTCTGTGTGTATTTATTGACTATTTACCATACTAGAGATTCCTAATGGCGGGTCTAACATTGGCCCTATATTATGAATCTCGGGCTTAGTGCCAGCTGCCAATAAAAAGCTGGCATTAACCCCTTTATTACCCAGTTAGCCACCGGCACCAGGGCAACTGGAAGAGCGTGGGTACAGCGCCAGAAAATGGCGCTTCAATGAATGCGCCATTTTCTGGGCGGCTGCGGGCTGCAATTCGCAGCATGGGGGGCCCAGAACGCTTGGGCCTCTCTATGCTGAGGATTCCAGCCCCCAGCTGCCTAGTTGTACCTGGCTGGACCAAAAATATGGCGGAGCCCCACGTAATTTTTTTTCTAGAATTAGTTCTAGAAATTAAAAAAAAAATGGGCTTCGCTGTATTTTTGGTTCCAGCCAGGTATGACGAGGCAGCTGGGGGCTGGTGGCAGTCCGTAGCTGCCAAGTTGTACCTGGCTGGACCAAAAATATGGCGGAGCCCTATGTCATTTTTTTTCTAGAAATAATTCTAGAAATAAAAAAAAAATAGGCTTCGCTGTATTTTTGGTTCCAGCCAGGTATGACGAGGTAGCTGGGGGCTGGCGGCAGTCCGTAGCTGCCAAGTTGTACCTGGCTGGACCAAAAATATGGCGGAGCCCTATGTCATTTTTTTTCTAGAAATAATTCTAGAAATAAAAAAAAAATAGGCTTCGCTGTATTTTTGGTTCCAGCCAGGTATGACGAGGCAGCTGGGGGCTGGCGGCAGTCCGTAGCTGCCAAGTTGTACCTGGCTGGACCAAAAATATGGCGGAGCCCTATGTCATTTTTTTTCTAGAAATAAAAAAAAAATAGGCTTCGCTGTATTTTTGGTTCCAGCCAGGTATGACGAGGCAGCTGGGGGCTGGCGGCAGTCCGTAGCTGCCAAGTTGTACCTGGCTGGACCAAAAATATGGCAGAGCCCCATGGGTCCCCCATGCTGGGAATTGCAACTACTAGACTAGTATGTTTATTTACAAAAAGTTTCTTTATTCATTTATACGTCTCAATTTGTGAAGCACATGGTGGTTCAAAGTGCTCACTGTGCATCTAGATATGTTACTTGGGGGGTCTAGTTTCCAAAATGGGGTCACTTGTGGGGGAGCTCTAATGTTTAGTCACACAGTGGCTCTCCATACGCAACATGGTGTCCGCTAACAATTCCAATTGTTAGCGGACACTATGTCGCGTATGGAGAGCCCCCGTGTGCCTAAACATTGGAGCTCCCCCACAAGTGACCCCATTTTGGAAACTACACCCCCAAGGAACGTATCTAGATGCATAGTGAGTACTTGAACCCCCAAGTGGTTCACAAATTGATCCATGAAATTAAAAAAGTACTTTTTTTTCCACAAAAAAATTATTTTTTCATTTTTACGGATCAATTTGTGAAGCACCTGGGGGTTCAAAGTGCTCACTATGCATCTAGATACGTTCCTTGGGGGGTCTAGTTTCCAAAATGGGGTCACTTGTGGGGGAGCTCTAATGTTTAGTCACACAGTGGCTCTCCATACGCAACATGGTGTCCGCTAACAATTCCAATTGTTAGCGGACACTATGTCGCGTATGGAGAGCCCCCGTGTGCCTAAACATTGGAGCTCCCCCACAAGTGACCCCATTTTGGAAACTAGACCCCCCAAGGAACGTATCTAGATGCATAGTGAGCACTTTGAACCCCCAGGTGCTTCACAAATTGATCCGTAAAAATGAAAAAATAAATATTTTGTGGAAAAAAAGTACTTTTTTATTTTTACGGATGAATTTGTGAAGCACCTGGGGGTTCAAAGTGCTCACTATACATCTAGATACGTTCCCTGGGGGTCTAGTTTCCAAAATGGGGTCACTTGTGGGGGAGCTCCAATGTTTAGGCACACAGGGGCTCTCCAAACGCGACATGGTGTCTGTTAACAATTTGAATGGAAATCAACCCAAATTGTTAGCGGACATCATGTCACGTTTGGAGAGCCCCTATGTGCCTAAACATTGGAGCTCCCCTACAAGTGACCCCATTTTGGAAACTAGACCCCCCAGGGAACTTATCTAGATGGGTGGTGAGCATTTTGAACACCCCAGTGCTTCACAAATTAATCTGTAAATATGAAAAAAGAAAATTTTTGTGGAAATAAAAGTACTTTTTTATTTTTACGGATGAATTTGTGAAGCACCTGGGGGTTCAAAGTGCTCACTATGCATCTAGATACGTTCCCTGGGGGGTCTAGTTTCCAAAATGGGGTCACTTGTGGGGGAGCCCCAATGTTTAGGCACACAGGGGCTCACCAAACGCAACATGGTGACAGCTAACAATTTGAGCTGATTTTTATTCAAATTGTGAGCGGACACCATGTCGCGTTTGGAGAGCCCCTGTGTGCCTAAACATTGGAGCTCCCCCACAAGTGACCCCATTTTGGAAACTAGACCCCCAGGGAACATATCTAGATGGGTAGTGAGCATATTGAACCCCCAGGTGCTTCACAAATTATTGAAAAAAAAAAGATTTTTGTGGAAAAAAAAGTACTTTTTCATTTTTACAGATTAATTTGTGAAGCACCTGGGGCTTCAAAGTGCTCACTATGCATCTAGATACGTTCCCTTGGGGGTCTAGTTTCCAAAATGGGGTCACTTGTGGATGAGCTCCTATGTGGAGACGCACAGGGGCTCTCCAAACGCAACATGGTGTCCGCTAACAATTTGAGCTCATTTTGCATTCAAATTGTTAGCGGACACCATGTCGCGTTTGGAGAGCCCCTGTGCGTCTCCACATTGGAGCTCCCCTACAAGTGACCCCATTTTGGAAACTAGACCCCCAAAGGAACGTATCTAGATGCATAGTGAGCACTTTGAACCCCCAGGTGCTTCACAAATTGATCCATAATAATGAAAAAAGAATTTTTTTTGTGGAAAAAAAAGTTCTTTTTCATTTTTATGGATGAATTTGTGAAGCACCTGGGGGTTCAAAGTGCTCACTATGCATCTAGATACGTTCCTTGGGGGGTCTAGTTTCCAAAATGGGGTCACTTGTGGGAGAGCCCCAATGTTTAGGCACACAGGGGCTCACTAAACACAACATGGTTACAGCTAACAATTTGAGCTGATTTTTATTCAAATTGTTAGCGGACACCATGTCGCGTTTGGAGAGCCCCTGCGTGCCTAAACATTGGAGCTCCCCCACAAGTGACCCCATTTTGGAAACTAGACCCCCCAGGGAACATATCTAGATGGGTAGTGAGCATATTGAACCCCCAGGTGCTTTACAAATTGATCTGTGAAAATGAAATAGTATTTTTGTTTTCACAAAAATTTTCTTTTAGCCTAAATTTTTTCGTTTTCACATGGCAACAGCATAAAATTCATCCTAAAATTTGTTGGGCAATTTCTCCTGAGTACACCGATACCTCATATGTGGTCATAAACCACTGTTTGGGCGCACGGCAAGGGTCAGAAGGGAAGGAGCGCAATTTCACTTTTTGAATGTAAAATTAGCTCCAAAAGTCAAATTGCGCTCCTTCACTTCTGAGCCCTGCCGTGCGCCCAAACAGTGGTTTATGACCACTTATGAGGTATCGATGTACTCGGGAGAATTTGCACAACACATTTTAAGATCCATTTTATCCTGTTGCCCATGTGAAAATGAAAGAATTGAGGCTAAAAGAACATTTTTGATAAAAAAATTAAAATATCCATTTTTTGTTTCCACTTTGCTTTAGTTCCTGTGAAGCACCTGAAGGGTTAATAATCTTCTCGAATGTAGTTTTGAGTAGCTTGAGGGGTGCAGTTTTTGGAATGGTGTCACTTTTGGGTGTTTTCTGTCATGTACACCCCTCAAAAGGACTTCAAATGTGATGTGGTCACTAAAAGAAATGGTTTTGTAAATTTTGGTTGAAAAATGAAAAATTGCTCATGAACTTTGAACTCTTATAACGTCCTAACAAAAAAATTTTTTTTTTCCAAAATTGTGCTGATGTGAAGTAGACATGTGGGAAATATTATTTAATAACTTTTTTCTGTCACATATCTCTCTTGTTTATCAGAAAAAAAAATTAAAAATGTGAAAATTGTGAAATTTTCAAAATTTTTGCCATATTTTTGATTTTTTCACAAATAAACGCAAAAATTATCGACTTAAATTTAACACTAGCATGAAGCCCAATATGTCACGAAAAAACAATCTCAGAATCGCTAGGATCGGTTGAAGCGTTCCCGAGTTATAACCTCATAAAGGGACACTGGTCAGAATTGCAAAAAAGGCCAAGGTCTTTAGGGTCAAAATAGGCTGGGTCATGAAGGGGTTAAACAGTTTGGGGTGATCTTGTGAGTCAAAAGATTCATTTCTAAGAGAAGCCGAGTAGACCCAGCCGGGGAGGACTCTAATTCTATCTGCATCCATCTAGATCTGAGGGAGTTAGACCACCAGTGTGCCACCGCCTCCAGAACCTCAGCTCTGGCGTAAGCTGCAATATTGGGAATTCCCATACCCCCTCTAGCATAGGGTAGGGAGAGGGCCCTCCTAGCAATCCTAGGGGGTCTGCCATTCCAAATAAATTTGCCTAATGCTGCTTGGACAGGGGCAAGGTACCTGGAGGGAATTTGCAAAGGAAGACTGGAAAAATCTGGATTCTAGCCATCCAAGAGAGTTGCATTCCAGAGAGTCTATCAAATTCCTGTTGAATTGTGGTTTGTAATCTATCCCAATTATACTTTATTATCCCTGACAACTTGGAGATCCACACACCCAAATACATAAAACCCTCCTGAGCCCAATGAAAGGGAAAGAGGTTTTGGAGAGATATTTGCTCTGCTTTGGGGAGGTGGAGTGGGAATATGGACGATTTGGAGAGATTTAGCTTATAGTATGATGCTGATGAGAATTCTTCCAAAACCGAGAGGACATGGGGTAGGGAGGTATGCAAGTCAGTGCAGAAAAATACCACGTCATCAGCATATAGACCAATTTTGTGTTCAAGAGTCCCAACTGCCACCCCCCCAATTCCTGAGTGCGTACGAACTATAGAAGCCAGTGGCTCCATTATCAGAGAAAATATAAGAGGGGAAAGTAGGCAGCCCTGGCGGGTACTATTAGATATGGTAAATCGGGAGGAGAGAAAGCCCGATGCATTAGCTACCGCACAGGGGTTAGAATATAGGGCCCTAATAGCATCCCGAATCGGTCCCTGAAATCCAAACTTCAACAGGACCCCGTCCAAGTATCCCCAGTGCACCCTGTCGAAGGCCTTCTCTGCGTCCAGAGACAGGAGTGCACTGGGGATCTTTTTCCGTTTGAGCAGATCCAGAAGATTCAAGAGTCTGCACATACCGTCAGAGGTCTGACGCTCTGGGATGAATCCAACCTGGTCCAGTTGAATCAAGGAAGGGAGGATAACCGAGAGACGGGAGGCTAACAATTTGGCATAGATTTTTAAATCACAATTAAGTAGTGATATGGGTCTAAAGTCTCCCGGAGTAGTGAGCGGTTTCCCCGGCTTGGGAATTGTGGTTATTAACGCCTCAAGACCTCCAGGCCGGATGGAACCCTCCAAAAGGTAAATAATTTAAGGAGATATGGGGTCTTTACTCAGTAAAGGTAGTGTAATATGCATACGAGAACCCTCTGGGCCAGGAGAGGTGCGTTTTTTTAATGGATTTGATGACCGTGGCAATCTCTTTCTCAGTGATAGGGGCATTAAGAAAGGCCAACTGATCAGTGGAGAGAGTGGGAAGATCAGCTTTAGAAAGAAATGATTGTATAGACTCAGTGGAAGGCTGGACAGTGTCCGCCGACTCCCTCAGATTGTACAAGGTGCTGTAGTAGTTGCCAAATTCCTCCGCTATCTGGACAGGATTACGAATAGTGGAACCTGAATTATCTTGTATACTAGTAATTTTGGCCTGTAACTCCCTTTTTTTGATTCTCCTGGCCAGGAGAGCCCCTGCCCTGTCCCCCATGCTGTAGAATTTGGAGTTAGTTTTCCTTAGGTATTTCTCTGCCGTTACCAGTAAACATGCCCTCAGCGACCGTCTAGCTTCCGTTAACTCATCCTGCATGGATTTCTGAGGTGAGGTTCTATAAGCAAGGTCAAGGAGCTTAATCCTAGCCAGGAGAGCCGTAACCTTTGCCTCACGTTCCCGCTTGACTCGGGAGGCCAATTGGATTAGCACCCCCTGAGGACCGATTTGTGGGCCAACCAGAGAGTCTCCGGCCCAACCCCATCATTATCATTAGATAGAAAGTATTGCTCTATCTGAGTCCCTATATGCTGAGTATGAGAGGAGTTAGTTAAGAGATATTCATTCAGTCTCCAGCGAGTGGGGGGCCTTATGGAAGCAGGGTCAGCTATCTCCAGTGAGATCTGTGCGTGGTCAGACCAAGAGATTGTCACAATTTCTGCGGCCACACAGTGGGCTATCAAGGAGTCGTCTACTAGGAAATAGTCGAGCCTGCTTAATGTGCCGTGGCGTGAAAACATGAATGTGTATTCTCGGTTGGTGGGATGGAGACAGCGCCAAATGTCGTGCAAATGGGACTGGGCAACAAGGGCTCCCAAGTCACCCCGGAAAGTCGAGGGACTGGAGCAGTCTAAGCGTCTCTCCATGGGCGCGTTGAGGTCCCCAGCCACCAACCTACATCCCATAGCATGAGAGGTTAAGACCGAGAGGAAATCTCTAAGAAAGGCACGTTGCCCCTTATTCGGCCCATACACAGAGGATAAAATGTAGTATACATTGTTAAGAAGACCAATGACAATTATATAATGGCCCTCAGGGTCTGCAATTTCAGTGACAAGAGAAAAATCAACATTTTTGCGAATAAAAATGGCCACCCCTGCATGTTTACAGTCATGAAATGTCCGGATCTATTCCAGGTATACTAGGTAATGGTATATGCATTGAATAATGGCATAGTATAGCTAGCCATGATGTACTGGATACAAAAACTGTGGTGTTTTCTAATTCTATGTTTACAGTCAGCAGAGGCAAAGAACTGGGTAGGAAAATCACGGGCGCCATTCTGCAGCAGTCCTCACGTAGTAGATGTGTCTCTTGCAAAAACAGCACATCGCTCCTGGATTTCTTCAGCTGACGCCATACTACGCTCCTTTTACCAGGGGAGTTCAGGCCATTCACGTTAATAGAAGAGAGTGTCAAAGTCATGGTGGAATCCAACAGAATCTATATGAAACCAGTGCGCTACTAAAAGGCAGGACAAAGACTATGGAGCACCCCATAGTGGTATTTGCAGCCACAGGGCAGAGGATGGGGAGGGGAAAAAAGGGGGATGAAAAAATAGAAAAACATATCAACAGTCCAATGTCCAGAACAGGCATGACATCCCAATAAGGGAAGAATTTCCTGAGCCTGAGTGCACACCAAGAGCAGCACCCAACGGGGGGTTACTCAGTTCTCGTCCAAGCAGAGAAGCTAGGGAGATCGGCGAGAGCGCCAAGAGTAGGAGGGGGAGGGGGGGAGGGAGATAATGGGAAAGGAAGAATATTCAGAGAAAAAGGGCAGAGAGAGAGCAAACAGAAAAGGAGAAGGAGAAGGAACAATAGGAGAGGAGAAGAAAGGAAAAAAGGTGGAGAAGAGGTGTCTCTCAGACTGGGGGGAGTGAAGGGGTAACAGGGGGTGGTATAAGACAAAGGGGGGCGGGACCTGCTGCTGATGGCGCCGGTCGCACACTAAGGGAGCTCCTGAGCAGAGACCCGAGAAACGGCACCTAAGCGCCCTGCACAGCCGGACCGGACACATAAAAAAAGAAAGAGCAGGTTGGTGACAGCCCCTGGACACCGGGAAAATGCCCCGCACAGCCTCCAAATGCCGCCAGACCGATTACAAGGTCACAGACTATTATGCGGCCGACTCCAGGCGGGCCTCCCCCTCTAAGATGGCGCTGGAGCGGGAGAGGGAAAGCAACCCCTCTACAGCGCGTGCAGCAGCTTCTCCTTGCACAGGGACACTTACCCACAATATTTCAAGCCCCCGGTCTCCCGGGCTGGAGACCGGCTCTGGAGATGATGCCCTGGTGACACAGGGGATGCTGCGCTCCCTCCTGGGATCACTACGGCAGTCCATAATGGAGGATATGAAAGTGCTGGTCGGCTCTCTCAGAGAGGAGCTGGGAGCCCTGGGCGAGAGGACAGATCGGCTAGAAGGGAAGATGGGGGACATTGCCAAAGCCCATAATGACCTCGCAGATAGCCACGATGAACTAGAAGGACATGGGGGCTGTGCAGGCTACCTTACACCACCTGGAGGATAAATTGCGAGGTAATAACTTCAAACTAAGAGGAGTCGCCGAGTCTGACACAGAAAACGACGTCCCAGCGTTGGTGGGAAAGTTTTTAGCAGTGGCGCTCCCGGACACCCCAGCATCTGATCTGGGGATCACACGGGCGTTCAGGATACCGAAACCCACACACCTCCCAGACGAAATACCGAGAGACATTCTGGTTTACTTGGTTCGACCGGGAATGGTGGACCGGCTGCTGAAAAGAATGAGGCAGGGCCCAGCACTACCAGACCCATATAAAGGCCTAGCAACATATCCAGACTTGTCGCCTGGCACCCTAGCCAGGCGCCATGCATTTGCATCCAGCTGCAAAATTCTACGCGACAGAGGGGTGATGTATGCGTGGGGCTCCCCGGTGTCTTTCAATTTCCGGTTCCAGGGCAGAAGACACACATTTTCATCACCAACGTTGTTGCGCTGAACCCTGAAGGAATGGCGCCTCTCCTCCGCAACGCCACAACGCTCCCCGCGTGCAGAAGGAGGAACAAAAGATACAAATCCACCGGACGCAAGGGTCGAATAAACGTTCCCATGCCACCTACTCGGGTCTCTTCTGACTGGCTCCGATATCCTTTTAGAGTAGCCCAAGTAGATAGCCTTACTTTGATTTGTTTTGGTTTGGGTTATCTGTAGGGGCACTGTGTTGTGTCCCCCGAAGGGGCTGACTCTTCCCCCCTAGATGGTATCTACAGAGAAGATACCTTAATCTGTTTACATATTTGTTTATATGTCTCTTATAGTATTATTGTGTGTCTCCTTTCCATTTGTTCCTTCTGTTTCTACCGCGCCTTTTCTTCCCTCTTTCCCTGCTATTCCTCTTCCCTCTTTAAATACCTCCTCTGCCACTCCCTCTCACCACCCGGAGTTCCGGGTATCTCCTAATTACCCCCTTCTACCAGCTTTCCTTCCCCCCTGAGAGATTCGTTGGTCCCTTCTGGTTTAGTCTATTTCACTTTAGCTCTGGGGGGTGGGCCGGGGGGGCCTGGAGTGGGTTGTGATGGCACTCAGCCTCCTTTCTCTAAATGTCCGGGGTCTTAACTCCCCGGCCAAGCGTTCTTTTACTTGGAGGGAGATTCGATCATCCCGAGCGGAGGTGATATATCTCCAGGAGACCCACCTCTTAGAATCCGATAACGGTAGGATGCAGCATGGAGGCTTCCCCCACATTTTCCACGCCAATGCAAGGGAAAAAAGGCAGGGGTCTGCATAATGGTTAGTCATAAGGTACAGTTTTGCCTGGGGGAGGTGATAGCGGACCCGGAAGGCCGCTTCGTGGTGGTTACGTGCGAGATTGGAGGCATCCCGTTTACTCTGGCGAGCGTATACGCTCCAAATAGGGGCCAACTAAAATTTGCAAGAACAGTCTTTAAGGTTTTACGAGAACGTTCAGTGGGCCGGCTCGTGGTCAGAGGTGACTTCAATCTAGTCTTAGACCCCCGGTTGGACTCCTCTTCCTCACTCTCGGGCAGGGGGGTGTCCATGGGTCAATTGTGTCGGGAGTACCACCTTCACGATGTCTGGAGATATCACCATGTAGAGGAGAGGGACTTTTCCTTCTTCTCTCATGTGCACAAATCCTACTCTAGAATAGATTATTTTCTGGTCAACGATATGGCGCTAGAGAGGTGTGAGTCGTTGGGGCTGGGTGTGATCACATGGTCAGACCACGCCCCGATCACTCTGGATATTAAACTAGACTCGGGAGGGGGTGCGACCCGACACTGGAGACTTAACCCAGGCCTCTTGATGGAGGACGGAGTCGCGGATGACGTGAGGGCCTCACTGAACGATTACTTTGAGACAAACGACAATGGGGAGATCTCGGACGAGACTCTGTGGGAGGCAAAGAAGGCGGTCCTGCGGGGTTTATTGCTACAAAAAGCGTCGCAGCTTAAGAAAAAACGGGGCAACCTACTAGAGGAATGGACGGCTGAACTAACAAGATTGGAAGCCGCGAATAAAGCCTCTCCCTCCCCGCAGCTCCTCGCACAAATTTTGCTAACTCGCAATAAATTACGAGCCCTGTTGTTACGACAACATGAGACTAGTCTCAGAAAACTCAAAATGAGATACTATGAAGCAGGAGATCGGGCTGGGAAACTGCTTGCGCGAAGAATAAAAAAGAGATCGGTTAAGTCCATGATCACGGAAATGAAGGGGGGTGGAGGTAAGACGGTGCGAGACCCGGCTCAGTTGGTAGAAGTCTTCGCGACCTATTATGAGGCGTTGTACAATTTGAAACAAGACAGGGACACACCCCAACCCACTGTGGAAGGGATCAAGGCTTTTTTGGAGAAGCTAAACCTCCCGAGGGTCCCCCTGGAGAGACTGGAGGAGCTGAATAGCCCTATCTCTTTGGAAGAGGTGTTGAGAGTACTTGGCGGGTTGAAATCCAACTCGGCCCCTGGCCCGGATGGGTTTGTAGGAGAATACTACAAGATGTTCAAGGAGGAATTGGCCCCGTATCTTCTCAGGGTGTTTCAAATGTGGCAGTCTAGAGGTAACATACCGGCCTCTGCACTTGAAGCCACGATAACAACAATCCCGAAACCCGGGAAATAACGAGACCGCCCTGAGAACTATAGACCAATCTCTCTACTTAACGTAGATCTTAAAATCTTCTCCAGGCTCCTGGGAGACCGTCTGGGAGCGGTGGTCCCCTTGGTGGTTGACCCTGATCAGGTGGGATTCGTGCAAAAGAGGCAAGCTCGGGATGGTACTAGGAGGATGCTGAATTTGATTGAGGTGGTGGAGAGGAGGGGGCGCCCCAGTGTGTTCCTGTCCCTAGACGCTGAAAAAGCGTTTGACAGGGTGCACTGGGGATACCTCCGGGAGGTCCTCTCCGCCTTTGGATTTTCAGGCCCTATCGTTTCAGCCGTCCTCAGTCTGTATTCCAACCCGTGTGCCAGAGTGTTTTCAGCGGGTTACCTTTCAAGATCTTTCCCAATAACAAACGGCACTCGGCAGGGATGCCCACTCTCCCCACTAGTATTTGCTCTGGTAATGGAGCCATTGGCGGCCTGCCTGAGAGCTGACCCTGAAATTAGGGGCATTCAGGTGAGGGAGAAAAAACATGTAGTGGGTCTCTATGCCGATGACGTTATAATAGCCATGAATGATCCGCTACTCTCCCTCCCCAGAGTAGTAGAAATGCTTGACCTCTTCTCGCGAGTCTCATACTACAGGGTGAACGCCTCCAAGTCTATGATTTTCCCGGTGGGGGTAGCGGGAAGGGTTGCGGCCCGTCTGAGAGGCTTCTTTCCCTTCAAGTGGTGCCCAAAGGGGGTACCTTACCTGGGAATACTGTTATGCTGAACAACTGAAGTGGCCGCTCGAAACATCGACCATTTGCTATCTGCCTTGGGTACCGCCATGAGAGATTTTCCAGTGGCTTCCTTATCATGGTTTGCGAGGGTACAAACAGTACGTATGATGTGGCAACCAAAGATTCTGTACCTCTTTAGGTGCTTGCCAATCCAGTACTCACGGAGCCAGTTGGCACGTCTGCAATCCATGATAAATAAATGTGTATGGGCGGGGAAGCCCTCCAGAGTAAGAGGGAAAATCATGTACCGCCGGATCACCAATGGAGGTATGGGGTGCCTGACGTGGAAACCTATCACAGGGCAGTGATCCTGGAGGCATCGAGATCCTGGTGGAGAGGTGGAGGGTCATCTGGGTGGTTACAGATTGAGGAAGCTGAGACTCGGGGAGGTTCACTTCGATCCCTCCTAGTGGCCGAGTCCCTCGGGGAGGTACCGGGGGAGGAACTGCTGGGAACGGCCCGGACATTGTTGAAGGTGTGGGGATCAAAAGGGACAGGAGGGATCAATCTGGCGGCAGAGGACATGCAACTGGATGCACTCTGCTGGCACATCCCGTCACTGAACCTCTCCATGTGGAAGGAGAAGGGCCCGAGGGTAGTGGGAGATCTTATGTCCCAGGGGAGAGTTCTCTCGTTAGAGGAATTCCTCTCCAAATACCCTTCGATGACCGGTCCCTTCCTGCAGTTCCTCCAAATCTCTCACTTCCTCCGCTCTAGTCAGGGTCGCGGTCTTATAGGACCAGCGGGCGCACCCACAGCCCTGAAAAGATTTGTACTATCGGATGGGATTTTGCCCAGGAGCTTATCCCTATCTACTCAGAACTCATGGAGAAGGACTCCCCCTCAAAATTAGGATACATGGAAAAATGGGAGAGAGATTTCGACTTCCAGGCGGACACTGATGACTGGGAGGACGCAATTCACTGTGTTCTGGCAGCATCTAAGTGCGTCAACCATATTGAACTTCTAAAGAAAATTCACCTACGTTGGCATACACCCCCAGTAAAATTGGCTAAATTCGGCAAAGGAGCGTCAGCTCAGTGCTGAAGACAATGTGGACAGGAGGGTGATTGGGCCCACATGTGGTGGTCATGCCCCAGACTGTCTCCCTTCTGGCAACTGGTAGCAGGGCTACTGGTGTCCCTTACGGACACTGAAATCCCCCTTTCTCCACAACTAGCCGTACTAAATATAGGACTGATGTCAAACCCGCCAGTAATCAGGCACCTTGCGACCTATGTGTACACAGCAGCAAGTATATGCATTGCGGCAAAATGGAAGAGTGATATACCCCCCGTGATGCGCGAACTGACTGACAAGATCAACACAATCTTCTGCCATGAATACTACCTGGCCTTGGACAGGGGCGCCAAACGGTATGTTGAGGAGGCCTGGAGTCTGTGGGCAAGACACCCCCTAGCTATGCAGATACCCTTCTAAAGGGGACCGAGGCCGGAAGGCTGGAGAGGGGAGAGGAGGCTGGGCGGCATAATCTTAGTCTTGATGAGCACTCCCCCCCCCCCCCCACACCAGAGCGCCCTTCATTTCTATTCGAGATCCCAGTGAGGTCCCCGAAATCCCTGGATTCAATATCTTGCTTGCTTGTCGGACCCCCTCCGCTTTTGGTCTTCTGCTTTCTTTTCTGTCCCTTCCCATCTCCGAGTCTTTTCTAAGATCCCCCCCCCTCTTGGACCAAGGTCTTACTCTCTCAGTTTTGTTCTCTCCTGATGTAATTCTGTTTATTATTATATTACACAACAGTTATACAGGAATGTATAGTTAGTTCTTTTGATCACCTTATTTGTTTGATTGATCTGTAATAAGGAAATTAACAAAACAACTTGGATTATATAAGCCGAACTTCACTCCTTAGTCTGGAAAAGACTGTATGGCTGCAAGGACTTACCCCCCGTTGGAGGAAACCAGTAATTGGACGCGGCCATAAGAAACATACAGACTCGATAGGGTTCTACACAGTATTATTTGTCGTTAGGTCATACAGAGTCTCCTGAGTCCTGTTATCTCTACTCTTTGATCTCAATATTCTATGTCTGTTTGTCAATATTTGATGGTTATTCATCCTAAAACTTCAATAAAATATATATGGAAAAAAAAAAAAAAAAGACAAAGGGGGGGAGGTAGAAGGGGAGGGGGGGAATTGCTCAGTGCTAGGAAGGAGTGAGAAATCCAACCACCTACTTAAAAGGCAGAAAGAAAAGGGGAGAGGAGAGAGAGAAAAAGAGGAAAAAAGGAAGGCAGAATTGGAAGAGAGGAGGGCGAGAACAGAGAGACGGCCAGGAAAAGACAGCCTAGAGCACATCAGTGCAGTGTGAAGAGGAAGGAACCTGCACACGTTGAATGGTCAGACCTTAGACCACTCCGGATCGATGCGACCTCCTGACCTGGATCTTGGCGAGGCAGCAGAAGCAGTAGATTGTGATGTAGATTCAGGTGGCCAGAGTCCTCATCGAATTAGGTTCTTCTCTGCATGCGGAGGGATGAGGCATGGAATCAGGGCACCATTACGACGGATCAATAGCTTGGTGGGGAACCCCCAGCGGTATTGTACTCCATTATCTCTCAGAATTTTGGTATAAGGCTTGAATTCTTTCCTCAGAGCCAAGGTGCCCGGAGAGAGGTCCGGGTAGACTTCAAGAGAGGCATACTGATCTTGGAGGTGTGAGCTCTGCCTAAGGACATGAAGGAAGTCCTCCATTAGTTCGTAGTAATGTAGCCTGGCTAGCACATCTCTGGGGCTGTCCTCAGGGACTGAGGGTGGCTTAGGGACCCTGTGAATCCTATCCACAACCAGGAGCTCCTGAAGGGTTTCAGGCATCACTGTTTTGATGAAATCTTTGAGGAATTACCTTAATTCAGCAGCTGCTACCTGCTCTGGTATGCCTCTGAGCCTAATATTGTTGCGGCGCGATCTATCTTCCAAATCCAAGGTCTTTGCAGATATTCTGTCCGTTCTATTCTGGAGCTGGTCATACGAGTCCATTATGTGAACGAACAACCTCAGCCATCTTCTGCTCCAGTTTATCAACTCGTGCGCCCAATTCCGCAACCTCCCCCCGCACCTCCGCCACCATAGCTCTCATGTCCTGCTGCAGGGATGATCGGAGGCCTGCCAGGAGATCCGCCATCATACCTCTAGTGGAGCATCCATTAGATCAGCATCCCCCAGGCCTTCAGCCTGCACAGTGGCGCGGCGCGCAGCTCTCTGGGCACGAGGGGAGGAGGGAGGCGCTATCTTGACCGAAGAGAGAGAGCTGTTACCAGCTTGAAAATAGTCGGAGACCCTCTTAATGGATTGCCTCACAGGAGGCTTTGTTTTGCACATCAGGTGCACAGGGGGTTCAGGGATCTCCGTGCAGAGTTTGGGGTGCTCAGGTTCCCTCGCATTCTTGTTATGGCCGCTTCTGTGCTCAGGCTGTGCAGAGCTCCTGAGTTACACGGCCGGCGCCATTGATGCAAGGACACGCCCCCCATTCCTGCAGCTCCTGTATGAGCCGCTCATTAAGGAGCCGCTGTTCTGTCGCTGCGGCTATCATTGCCAAAGTAACCACTTATTGGGTTACTATGGCAACGGTGTCAGCGATGACGTCATCGCTTACCCGCCGCTGACTCTGCTCATTCAGTGATCACAGAGCAGGGGGAAGAAGCGTTCTTCCTCCTCCTGTTTTGTGATGTGGCAGAGCTGAACATTTGGAGAAGAAAAAAGAGAGAAGAAAGAAGACCAGGATCCTAGAGGGCTGTAAAGGAGAGTAATAAAGATGGAGTCCCTAAGGGTGTCTGTGTTTTTTTCTAATAAATACTTTTTTCTTTGTGTGGTGTTTTTTTTAACTGTTTTATTGGAAATTCCTAATGGTCGTGTCAAACTTGGCCTGACATTAAGAATCTCAGGCTTGTATAACAAAGCTGGTATTAACTCCTTTATTACCCAGTGTGCCACCGCCACCAGGGCCGCTGGAAGATCTGGTAAGGTGCCTGGAAATTGCACTTATTAATGCGCCATTTTCAGGGGCAGCTGTGGGCTGTTGTTCTTTAGCATGGGGGGCCCTATAACAATGGGCCCTCATCCCACTAGGAAAAGAAGCCCTCAGCTGCCTAGTTTCACCTTGGCTGGCAATGAAAAATAGGGCGAAGCCCACACATTTTTTTTTTGCTGGCCAAAGGAAAATTAGGCAGCTGAGGGTAGCAACTCACAGCTGTCTGCTTTCATCGGGCTAGACTTAAAATTGCCGCGAAACCCCACGCATTTTTTTATTTAATATTTATTAATTTCACAACTTATAACACCAGGTTGGTTGCCCTACACTAATATGTATGGCAACCAAGCAGAATCACTGTCCAAATTGAGAAAAAGCACTCTGACTACAACAGCCAATTACAGAAGTTCTCAAACAGTGTGAGCTTCTCTGATTGGCTGTTTGTCTGACAGTGCAGTGAATATATAATTAGCTTAATGAGAGGCCCAGGAAGTAGCAGCGGGAGGCAGGTGAACCCAATCTAGCTATTCTAGCATCTATCTTTCTGTCTATTGTATTCAATCATTCTATTCTGTGAACTCTTTTCTCACTTTATACAGCACTAGCTGTAGTATCCGGCTACGCCCGGGTTAATAAATACCTACTGTTAGCTATAACAAAATAGAATTTGAATGTCACATTAATGACCTGTAGGAAAATAGAAGCTGAGCTGTGATTGGTTGCTATAGGCAGCCTGATAAATCTCCAGCCAACAGTAAACCCTCCCCTCGGCCGGGCAGTATATGTTACCTCACGCATACACATAATAGACAGCTCATGTGACTGACATCTGCCTTAATTCCCTATATGGCACATGTGTTGCACATTGGCTGTTTTTAATCAGATGTTTATTTTTGGAAATTAAAGATACCAGACGTAGGAGGCGAGTTGTGTGAGGCGATTTGTGCACATCTGTGTCTGTCTGTGTGATGTGTGTGTCCCTGGGGTGTGTGTCCCTGGGGTGTGTTTGTGTCCCAGTGGTGTGCGTGTGTCCCTGTGGGGGTGGTCCCTGTAGTGTGTGTCCTTTTGGGGGGGAGGGGTGTCCCTGTGATATGTGTCCTTGTGGGGGGAGGGGTGTCTCTGTGGTGTGTATCCATCCCTATGGGGTCTGTGTGTTCTTGTGGGGTGTGTGTGTGTGTCTCTGTGTCCCTGTGGGGTGTGTATGTGTGTATGTCCCTGTGATGTGTGTGTCCCTGTGGGGTGAGTGCATGTGTCCCTATAGGGTGTGTATATGTGTGTGTCCCTGGGGGGGGTGTCTGTGTGGTGTGTGTCTCTGTGTTGTGTGTGTCTCTTTGTGGTGTGTGTGTTTGTGTCTGGTTGCATGGTGAGTATCCAATGTTGGGGCTCCACCTTAGCTGTTACTCTTTGTGTGCATGTGGTGTGTATACATGTCCCCATGTGTGGTGAATATTCCATGTCAGAGCCTCACCTTAGTGACTATATGCTGGTATATGCTGTTAGTCTTTGGTGCTGTCATTAAGCCCCTCTCATTCACAACTGTCAACTGGTAACTGTCACTTTCTCTCCATTATGTAGATAGGGCCAAAATTGTTTGGTGAATTGGAACGCGTGGGGTTAAAATTTCGCCTCACAACATAGCCTATGAAGCTCTCGGGGTCCAGATGTGTGACTGTGCAAAATTTTGTGGCTGTAGCTGGCAGCTGTCGATTTTCCACCCACACGTTTCCTTTTACTTTTTCCCCACTATGTAGATAGGGCCAAAATTGTTTGGTGAACTGGAACGCGCAGGGTTAAAATTTCGCCTCACAATATAGCCTATGACGCTCTCAGGGGCCAGACGTGTGACTGTGCAAAAGTTTGTGGCTGTAGTTGCGACGGTGTAGATGCCAATCCCAGATATACATACACACATACACACATTCAGCTTTATATATTAGATGAGAAATGCCATGTTAAAATTGCATTACACACGGACAACTCATGGACAGCACTCGGATGTGATCCAAGAAAATGTCGGACAGTCGCATAGCAGTTGGATGCAAAACGGACCAAAACTCGAAGGACACTCGTCCAACTCTCGGATCCGTCAATCGGACAGTTTTTGCACTCGCCAGTGTGTTTCCAGCCTTATAAGCATTTTCAGGCCCTGCCCGGAGCTGCTGCATTAGTTCTGTCCATTAGATTGACAGATGATTAATCCCGCTTTGTTAAACTGTTCATTTATTATACACTCCTTTTCAGCAGCTCTCTCCTCCCTCCTCCCTTTGCTTTGTGTCAGGTTTCAGTTTCAGGAGCTTCTGTTAATGACACTGAAGGAGAGAGCTATTGCAGGTCTGCCTTACCTGACATAGATAAGTTTTCAACTCCATTTGTTTCTCTAAGGGCTCGAAAACACACTGCTACTTACATCCGAGTTTGCCAGACGAGACTCGGAACAGGCTGAATCAGTGATCCTGATCGGCCTCTCTCTCTCTGAACAGGGAATGACAGCTGCTTGTGTTTCTGTGCAGCATCGCATTCCCCGTCCAGAGAGAGAGAGGGTCACTGCTCCAGCCTGTTCCGAGTCTCGTCCGTCAAACCCGGATGAGTGTGACCGAGCCCTAAGCAGGTATCCCTGCTGTGCTGTGACAGATTCTGTGTTTTATTTGACCTCTTACATGGCTGCAAACACAGAGAGCAGAGAGGATGATACAGCCCCCCCACTTATCTCCAGAGCAGTGATGTGAATATGTGACATGAATATTCATCCTATGGGGAGTGGATAACAGAGAACTAAGTATATCATTCACTGTGACTGACAGATGGAATGAATCTCATTATTTGAAGTTTACAGAGGATTAGAGGGAGATATAACTAAAATAAATAGATCAGTAGAGAGAGCTTAGAGAGAGGAATTCGAAAATGATAGTAGTTACATATGGATTTTTGACCTGACAGATTCCCTTTACAACCCTTTCACAACTTATGATGCACATGTGTATAATAGGTCGCCTCCCACCTTTTGATGTGAGCTTGCATCATCTCCTGCACATCTCAGCTGACGTCATCAGCTGAGATGTGTAGCTATCAGTGGCGATCAAATCCATGATCTGATCGCCGCTTTTAACCCTTTGGTTCATACTGTCATTCACTATCCAAAGCCCGCAGCGGGGATCACGCTGTTCTTCGCTGTGATCAGAGGTCCCATGAAGTGATCAGACCGGGACAGCCAACGGTCCTTTGATGACCCTGGAAGCTGTCTGAAATCACTTCCTGTGGATGTCTGGCGAGCGCCGGCATACACATGAAGTGATCACCTCCCCTTTGTACTGAAGTGCTGCAGCTCATCAGTACAAAGGTCAAGCGATCGTAGTGTGCAGCACTGAAGCCCTGTAGGAACCAGTGTAACATAAACAAAAAATAAAAAAAAGTTTTTAAAGATATGAAAAAAATCACAGAAGTTCAAATCACTCCTTAATGCCCCATTGAAAAAAAATAAATTGTTGTCAACTCAACTGCTCCTTTGGGTACCACGTCTTCCAGGCTGCACGGATCACACTAGGTGAAGATTGATACATATAAACAGTAGACATTCAGCGCCTTTCCAGACAAAATGATCCCAGGAAAGCTAGGATTTCTTAAAATATCCGTTTATTTCTTTCATGATTGTAAAAAAGGCATAGAAACCAAGAATCACAACACCATGTGCTCTAAAATCGAAGCCAGGCGACATTTGTCTTATTGCCGCCAAATTCCTGAAATACACACCGCAATAAGGAGGCAATTTAGCAGCAATATTTCCAGGATAAAATATCGCCTTCAAAAATGTCTCCCGTGGTTGTGGCGTGAGAAAGTACCCTAAGACCTGTTTTGGGGTCAGAACATGTTGGTTTCTATGTTTTTTTACAATCTTGAATGTATCCAAAATGCCTGACCTTTTTGCTACATGTTTTTAATAAGAAGAAATAAACGGATGTTTTAAGAAATCTTGGATTTCCTGGGTTCATTTTGTCTGGAAAGGCGTTGGATGTTTATTTTTTGTATTGAAAATAAAACTATTTAAAACAAATGAAAAAAATACATATACTTGGTATCACCACATTCAGAAATGCCCGATCTATCAAAATATAATATCAATTAATCAGAAGGGAAAAATACGTAATGGAAAAAAAGTTCAAACACCAAAATTACATTTTTTTGGTTGCCGCAACATTGCAATACCTCACAATGCACAGGATCGGAAATGACACAGCCAGCGCATCATAGCTAGAAAGAGCCCATACAGATAAAAAGGGGAGAGCGCTTGTATTTTAGGTGTTTACGCCCACCAGGGCTTAATAACCAGGGAATGCAGGGGTACATGGATGCTGGCAGAAAAGCCAAAACGTCTAGATGGAGCCTAAACACCGTTAGAAATAGTAAGTTACTAAATTATTTGTCTCAACTTTCATAGTACAGTTTTAGGTCAGACAGGGATGCTTAGAATAGTACTAGGAAGCTTCAGGGACAGATAGTAATAGGTTTTGGGGCATAAAGTAGACGACAGGTTCCCTTTAAAGCCCCTTGTTGAGACTTTGCCCTCATATGTTCGTGACGCAACGGATGATTTCAACAGGCTTGATGGGATCTATATGGATCCAGATATGATGATTGTTACAACTGACATTGAGTCATTTTACACGTGCATAGCCCATGAAGATGTCCCCAGGGCGGTCCACTTCTTCTAGGAACCAGGATTCCCACTTGTGTCATTTAGTTCTTGGGCACTTTATCCTGACCTATAACATTTTTGTTTATAAGGACCAACACTATCTGCAAAAATATGGCATTGAAATAGGGATGGCCTGTGAACCCTCATATCTTTTTCTAGGTTTTTGGGAGAGAGACCTTTTTGGTGATGAATGTGCCTGGGACACGGACCATGTGCAGTGCTGGATGTGATATATATTGATGATTTACTTATTTTTTTGGCAGGGTAAAGTGGAGAAGCTGGAACTATTTATGAGGGAATTCAACTATAACTCTATTAATGTGAAGTTGACCTACAAATTTGATTGTCAAAAAATTGACTTCCTGGACATCGGTCTGGAGGTGGACTCTCGTTCTGCCATCCACACTATATTTAGGAGGTCGACTTCCGTCAACTCATTGCTATATGCCTCCTTCTCCCACTGTTTGGTCAATTACTCAGGGTGAGGCAGATCTTCTACATTGAGGCCAACTTCAAGAAACAAGTGGATGATCTGGGGAACAGGTTTGAATAGAGACGGTATAGCCAGAGGTGCATTAGGGATGGTTTCAACAGGGCTAGTAAAGATCCACATAGCCAATTAATACAACCTTCTAGATGGAAAGAGGTGAAAGATACAATGAATGTTAGATTCATTTCTACCTACAACCACAACTGGGACACTATGCATTGCATACTTCAGAAATATTGGACTATTCTAAAATCAGTACCTGCCTTCCAAAAATGCCTCCCTACCATTCTTTTGATGACACCAACAATTCAGAATCCTCAGGGACCTACTTGTCTAATTAAGAATACATAGGCATAAGGCTCAAGATAAGAGTGTACCAGCCCCAAAGTAAGAATGTATACAATGTACCCTATATTTATTCTCATAGGCTCGTTGAATGGTATAGGGCTTTTATAATTGATCTGAACAATAAAAAAAACATGATTTCATAACTTAAACTGAAGTTGGTCTCTCTTGGATCTAATACATCAAACATTAAATAATATTTTGCTTAAAAATTTATGAACCTAATGATACAATTGTATAATTTCAGGTGTATCTGGACTTAAGGGGTTACCACCGAAATATACAAGGGGAATACCAGTCCCGCTGAGGACTCCTGGTACATGCACAATATTTGAAGGTAATCACTATTGACTGGGGTTAATCCGAGGATGTTCACTTGTATACTGTCTTCTCATAGGCAGACCAGACTGTGGCGAACAATTACAACTACTATTATTGATGTATACAAGCATGGGATTTACTGATCAGAAAGTGTCCAGTTCTATAGACTACAGTGTCTATCTGTTTAATAGGTCTTTCCAAAATAGTGTGATATATTTTTTTCTCCTCAGATTCTGGTGATACAAAGCATTTGGTGTGTCCTACTTTTTCCTTCACCCCTGATGAACCCCACAAGAATGGTGGGGGAAAACAAATCTGGCAGAATTGACAAAATGGCCTCTTAAGGCTGACCACTTGCAGTATAAGCGGAACCACTCTAACTCTTTGGACAAGATAGTCAGCTGAAAATATATTTTCCTAACCAATGATTGACATTGAGGTGGACATACATATCACTAAATAGTGCTGATGATTGACTATTGAATATCATGTGAAAGGGTAAATAGGCACACCCCACATGTAAGGTCTAAACAGGACCAATCTCACACCTTGATTCTGGTTTCCCCCACTTAAGAGGGGATTGTACTAGAAATGATTTCTGTAGAGCCTTTATATTTTGTAAATATAATGAGTTATTTGTCGAATAAATAAACGTTTCACATCACAAGATTACTTTACTGACTGCATAGATAGCATTTGTCACACTAACAGTGAAGGTACCTAACATCTTTGGGACTAGTTGCATCGAAAATTGAGTGTATGGCCAGTCAGTGCTAGCCTACGTTGAGTGGAGGCGTCACTCCATTTGACAGTTTAGGATGTCAACCCCTGCTTTAAGGAAGGGTGAACATAGGGTGTTCTGTTCCTATCCCCTTCCCTTTGTGCTAATACTCATTTACTTATATATACATCAACTTTTTTTAATATTGTATGGGTTATGCTTTTTGTGAAATAGGCAGTTTTTCAATAATTACATTTTTTTTGTTCTTTAGTGTTTATTTACCCATTTATACTGATAGATATTTCACTGTAAGGATACTTGCTGGGAGGGGGGACCCATATGGCCTCCTAGTCGAAGGCCTCTGGTTGGGGAGCTTTAGAAGGCAGGTAAACAGGGGCATCCGGCGCTACAACTTCCTCCTCTTCATCAAACTCCAGATCCACCAGCTGCTTGAACAAAGATAACGATGTTAGGAATGGAGATTGTGCCTTCTCTTCAGGTCAGCTAAATATTTTGTGTGAGACTGCCCTCATCTGGAGCATCTGGGAAAAAGCCGCACCTAGTTTCAGCAGGGGCTTCCCAACTAGGCACACAGCTGTGTACAAGGAGAGTCTACGAACAAGCCAAGACCAAAACCAGGGCAAAAGATTAAACCAAACGAATCACACAAAAGAACCTTTCCACCCTAGCAGAACTGAAAATAAACAGCATGCATGAGAGGATATGGTGGGTTTAAATCACCCTCTCATGGATCACCTGACACATCTAATTTCCACTTTCAGCCCAGAGAGGCAAAGGAGAGAGAGTGGAGGTGGAGTGAAAGGAGCCTCCCACCACATGGCTGAGCCAGAAAACACAGCGTCCCATATGTTATGGCAATAGTTGACACCAGGGGACAACTGGATCCCATCTTCCAGTAACACCAAAAGTGTGTCTCTCAGAGCACATTACACGGGTGAATTGAGTACCTGCACTTGCTCCAACCTCCAGAGGTGACGTTCCACAACTCATGGCCGGTGTGGGAAAATAGGTGACCTGATGGAGAGCTGGAGAACACCCAGAGGTGCGAGGGACTTGCTCAAGTGAAGAAGTATGGAAGGGTTACCAGCCTTCCAGCATCCAAACCACCAGACCTGACAGTAACATAATACTTTTTTGACAGCGACATAGTGTACTAATTGAAAAAAGTATTGACCTCTATATATATTAGCATACACTGTGTGCAGAATTATTAGGCAAGTTGTATTTTAGAGGATTATTTTTATTATTGATTATCAACTATGTTCTCAATGAACCCAAAATACTCATAAATATCCAAGCTTAATATTTTTGGAAGTTGGAGTGGGGCTTTTTAGATTTGGCTATCTTAGGAGGATATCTGTTTGTGCAGGTAACTATTACTGTGCAGAATTATTAGACAACTTAATAAAAACCAAATATATTCCCATCTCACTTGTTTATTTTGACCAGGTAAACCAAAATATAAGTGCACAACATTCAGAAATAAACATTTCTGACATGCAAAAACAAAATCCCAAAAAATTAGTGACCTTCCATCCATAGATTCTGTCAGTTGCTTGATTTGTTTACAATCAGCATTGCGCGCAGCAGCCTCCACAGCTCCCAGACACTGTTCCGAGAGGTGTACTGTTTTCCCTCCCTGAAGATCTCACATTTTATGAGGGGCCACAGGTTCTCTATGGGGTTCAGATCAGGTGAACAAGGGGGCCATGTCATTATTTTTTCTTCTTTTAGACCTTTACTGGCCAGCCACGCTGTGGAGTAGTTGGATGCATGTGATGGAGCATTGTCCTGCATGAAAATCATGTTTTTCTTGAACATTACCGACTTCTTCCTGTACCACTGTTTGAAGAAATTGTCTTCCAGAAACTGGTAGTAGGTCCGGGAATTGAGCTTCACTCCATCTTCAACCCGAAAAGGTCCCACAAGTTCATCTTTGAAGATACCAGCCCATACCAGTACTCCACCTCCACTTTGCTAGCGTCTGAGTCAGAGTGGAGCTCTCTGCCCTTTACTGATCCAGCCTCTGACCCATCCATTTGGCCCATCAAGTGTCACACTCATTTCATCAGTCCATAATACCTTTGATCTCTAGATATTTCTTGGCCCAGTCTTGACGTTTGATCTTATGTCTCTTGTTCAAAGGTGGTTGTTTTTCAGCCTTCCTTAACTTGACCATGTCCCTGATTATCGCACACCTTGTGCTTTTTGATACTCCAGTAATGTTGCAACTCTGAAATATGTGAAATGTGTTTGCCCAACACACTTCTTGCGACTCTGTTGGCTATTTGCCATGAAACACTTGATTGTTCGGTGATCACGCTTTAAAAGTTTGGCAATTTCAAGACTGCTGCATCCCTCTGCAAGACATCTCACAATTTTGGACTTTTCAGAGCCTGTCAAATCTCTCTTCTGACCCATTTTGCGAAGGAAAGGCATTTGCCTAATAATTAAGCACACCCTATATAGGGTGTTGATGTCATTACACCACACCCCTCCTCATTACAGAAGTGCACAACACCAAATGTACTTAATTGGTAGTTGGCTCTCAAGCCTATGCAGCTTGGAGTAGGATGACATGTATAAAAAGTATTGTGATCAAAATACTCATTTGCCTAATAATTTTGCACACAGTGTATGCAACATTTCACATTTTTTAAATTATGTCAAGATTTAAAACAAAGAAACAAAGTGTTAAATTACATATTTTTATTTACTAAACTACAATACTTTCCTATATGCTTGGAAATAATTATAGTTTTGTAATCTGATCTTCTTCATTGAATGGAAAAAAAGATATTTTGCATTTAATCATTGTTACACCACTATCAGACACTGAGTCTACAACATGACATTTTCCTTTGGTTTCTGATTTGCCGACAAGGATTACAATGCAGCTGATCTTAACCCCAATTCCCACATTTCATATCGTCATGACTAAGAAAATATGTGATTTATTACTGTGGTGGACTTGATATTTATTTCTGAGCTCTGAAATGTAAACAATCCATTATATTTTTTTCAGCATTCCTTCTTCATCCCAGCATGGGCTTTAATTCAGAGAATACGTTTTCACAAGAAAATATCAAAATCGCTTTGTTGAAATAGCTTGACACTATAATAAAAAAAATTAGAAGTGCCAGGCACTACACACTGTAGCATGGCATAATGGCCTAATCCAGGCCCCTCATTCTGATCCCTTCAGACAATTGCAGTGCATGCCAAAGTTCATTAGTAATCCATAGTAAAAGAAGAAAGCAGCACCAGATCTTCCTTGTTCAGACTTTATTGGGGGTGAGGGTTACAGCAGTGCAAGGAAAGGGAGCAAGACGGACTATGGCTTGCCGTTTTGTGTGGTGTGCACTTCCTGACAGGACCCATGGAAGTGCACACTGCAAAAAACGGAAAGCCATAGTCCATCTTGCTCCCCCTCCTTGCACTGCTGTAACCCTCATCCCCAATAAAGTCTGAACAAGGAAGATCTGGTGAGGGCTGCATTCTTCTTTTCTATAGATTACTATAATAAAAAACCTAACTAAAAAGAAAAACAATGACCAAAAAGAGTTGAGAGACGAAGATTAGGGTACATTATTTTGCACATACATTTATGTTAAAAATTAGTAAGTACATTTTTCTCCACAAAGTAAGATGAAGCTGGCCAACAATGCAGCTTTACTTTAAAGGGAACCTGTCACCCCAAATAACCTTTCTAACCTATTAATACCTGTCCCTGCAGCCTTACAATACGTTCTAACACATCCCTGCCTCAGCCTTTTTACTAATCTACGAGTACAATAATGTAGATAGCAAACTTACAAATTTCTTGTCATAGGGGCGTTCCTCCAAGCCATTTTGACCAGTAGGCGGGTCCCCTGTGCCGCACTACCCCTGCCTCGTTGCTCCAATACGCCCTAATGGGCATCATTATACAAATGCAGAGCTCGGGCACAATTTCAATATCGCGCCCGCAACGTCACCGCTGCGACACAGTCATGTGACGCCGGGACGCGTCACTTCTGGTCGCAGGTTTCACAGGCAGACTTCGCGCATGTGCAGATAACATGCTGAAGTCTGCCTGTGTGCGACCGGAAGTGATGTGGCAATCCCGGCATCACATGACCGCGTCGCAGCGGTGATGGACAGCGGGTGCATATTAGATGAGCGAGAGCAAGAGATCTCCCGTTGCCTCCTGCAGCCCCCAGCCAGCACACCAGACCCCCGGACACACTCCAGAGCTGCCCCCACCATCCCCTGCACTATATAAGCCATATATTCGGATTATAAGACGCACCCCCCACTTTAACCCAAAGTTTGGGGGAACAAAAGTGCGTCTTATAATCCAAAAAATACGGTGGATGTTTTTAAAGCACCAATCCAGGGTTATTTTTTATTTAATCGCTGGAGTGGTGCTTTTAATCTAAGTCCCGTGTCTCCTCTCTTAAATTCACCTTACGACATCTTCATCTTCTTTTTTTGAAGCAATAATTATTTATTAGATTTTCCAGATAATTACAGAGACAATCAGAATAATCAATAATAGAAAGTCACAACAATAAGGCCTATATAAATAGAAGGACAACAGTTAGCAATAAATGGAGGGGGAAAGGGGAGGTAAGGGGAGGGGAAGGAGAGGGAGGGAGAGGAAAGGAAGGGCCAAGACAAGGGAGGCTACTAGAGAAACAATTATACGCGAACAGTGTTATGCACAGAGGACACCCAGGGGTCCCACCAACTAAGAACTCTAATCCTCCTAGATAGTGAGTGAGAGAGGGTCAGTTCATGCTGGAAATGTGTGTTGAGTTTAACAATCAGGTCTGTGGAGGTAGGGGGGGTGGAGGACCTCCACCTTGCCGCAAGACATTGTCTAGCTGCGATAAAAACATTAGTATAGATAGAGTGTGTTGGGGTAGGAATGTTTTCTAGGCCAATGCCCAGTATTGCCAGTTGTGGGGGAAAGGGGGTAGGGAACCCAACCAGTTCCAACAACAAGGATTCCACCTCCCTCCAGAAGTGCTGAGTAGCAGGGCAACCCCACCACATATGCAGAGTGTCCCCGATAACCTGACAACCCCTCCAACAGTAGTGAATGGCTCGAGGGGAACCTCGAGCAAATCGAGCTAAACGCTCAGGGGTGTGATACCACTGCATCTGAGTTTTTTTAGACTGTTCCAGATGTGTCACGCAAGAAGAGTAATGAGAAGCATGTGTCGCAGCCGTTCGCCAATCCTCAGGTGAGGCAGAGAAGGACAGGACAGCCTCCCATTTTAACATATAAGGAAGTTTAAGGTCCCCCTCAGAACACTGTAAAGCCTTATACATGATAGATACTCCATGTCGGGCAGAGCTCCCAGCTTTCATGAAAACCTGCAGTCCTGAATCTGTGGAGGTCAGATCCGGAACAGGCCACACTAAGGTGGCCAGAAAGTGTCGGAGTTGTAAATACCGGTAAAAAGTGGTTTTTGGCAAGGCAAAGGTCAAAGCTAGGGTGGAGAATTGCTGAAGGTGACCAGATGAGTCCATCAATTCCGACAGATATTGAACCCCCCCTTTCCTCCAGTCCAGGAGAGACAGGTCAGGCACCAAGTGTTCGGCAGCAGCTAGAGAAACATAACGGTAAAGGAAGGGGAAGTGGGTTCTACCAACCTTCGCCCAGACCCCCAGCAAGGCTGTACCCCCAGTGTAGTGTCATTATCCTGTACCCCAGTGTCATTATCCTGTACCCCAGTGTCATTATCCTGTACCCCCAGTGTCACTATCCTGCCTGTACCCCCAGTGTCATTATCCTGCCTGTACCCCCAGTGTCATTATCCTGGCTGTACCCCAGTGTCAACGTCGTTATCCTGTAACCCAGTGTGTCAGCGCTGCGTCATTATCCTGCCTGCACCCTCAGCGTCATTATCCTGCTTGCACCCCCAGCGTCATTATCCTGCCTGCACCACCAGCGTCATTTTCCTGCCTGCACCCCCAGTGTCATTATCCTGCCTGCACCCTCAGCGTCATTATCCTGCCTGCACCACCAGCGTCATTTTCCTGCCTGCACCCCAGTGTCATTATCCTGCCTGTACCCCCAGTGTCAACGTCGTTATCCTGTAACCCAGTGTGTCAGCGCTGCGTCATTATCCTGCCTGCACCCTCAGAGTCATTATCCTGGCTGTACCCCCAGTGTCATTATCCTGCCTGTACCCCAGTGTCAAGATCGTTATCCTGTAACCCAGTGTGTCAGCGCCATTATCCTGCCTGTACCCCCAGCGTCATTATCCTGGCTGCACCCCCAGCGTCATTATCCTGCCTGCACCCCCAGTGTCATTATCCTGCCTGTACCCCAGTGTCATTATCCTGGCTGTACCCCCAGTGTCATTATCCTGCCTGTACCCCAGTGTCAACATCGTTATCCTGTAACCCAGTGTGTCAGCGTCATTATCCTGCCTGCACCCCCAGCGTCATTATCCTGGCTGCACCCCCAGCGTCATTATCCTGCCTGCACCCCCAGTGTCATTATCCTGGCTGTACCCCCAGTGTCATTATCCTGGCTGTACCCCAGTGTCAACATCGTTATCCTGTAACCCAGTGTGTCAGCGTCATTATCCTGCCTGTACCCCCAGCATCATTATCCTGCCTGCAAACCCTAGTGTCATTATCCTGCCTGCACCCCCAGCGTCAGTATCCTGCCTGCACCCCCAGTGTCATTATCCTGGCTGTACCCCAGTGTCAGTGTCATTATCCTGTACCGTCAGTGTCATTGTCCTGTACCCTCAGTATCAGTGTCATTATTCTGTAACCCACTGGGTACGATGCCACTGAGCAGCTGTACTTGATTTGAACAGTAATTCTTTGCTTACAGTCCCTTTAATCCAATGAATTGAGACAAACTCACCCACTCTAAACCTATTTAATAAAGCAACGAGGAATTAAAGGGGTTCTCCCCTGCTTGAACAACCCTTTCTCATTCTCCATGTTTTACCCCATAACAATAAAAAAAAAGTTATACTGTACTTATATGTATGCACCATTCCAGTAGTATAGGGCTCAAGTGAGGTTATAACGTCACGCAAGCCGAGTGTACAGTCGCCATTGGATCTTCTCTCCCTACCTTCGGACATTTAATTAACAGGAAGTGAGCAGTTTATCACTTGTTTCTGTTAATTTGTTATATATCCGAAAGCAGGGAGAGAAAAGCCCGAGGTGACTAGGCATTGGGCCTGCGTGATGTTCTAACCTCACTTGAACCCTGTGAGCAAAAGAACGTAAACTGCTGGAATGGTGCATACATGGGAGTGGAGTATACGTTTTTTATTGATATGGGGTAAAACATGGATGATGAGAAAGGGTTGTTCAAGTAATGGACAACCCCTTTAACTTCTCTGCACAGGAACACAAGTGATGTTGCTTCATTCTTATCGTATATGAGTGTTCAGGCCTGTTATTGGCTGCAGTGGTCAAATAACCTTAGCAGTACGTCAGTTGTGTCCACACTATATAGACATACTGTACTTCTGAAGCTTTACGTTGCAATTAAACAGCAATAGTTAGCAGGGTCTGTAAACATCATTGACACGATAAAAATTACATCCATGTTTGGTCCATTTTTCAGTGATAGGTAGATTGCAAATGAATATTCAGCTGAGCAGTGTCCATGGAATACTGATCAGACACAGAGAGCACACCAATAGGGATGGGCGAATCTACTCGTTACTACTCGGTACTCGCCGAGTAGTAAGGTATTCGCCCGACTCGTTACTGTGCGAGTATCCAGGAGATTACTTGCACAGTAACGAGTAGCATCATCCCTCCGCTTTCCCCGCAGCCTCCCCACCTGATCCTAAGTTAGGACCGGGTGGGGGGAGCAGGAGCCGGGATGCATGACCCAGGCGGGGAAGCCGGCAGTGAAATTTTCTCAACGACGGCTTTCTCCTCTGAGTCCTGACCAGGGGCGGGCTGGGAGCCTAATTCCGAGGATGGGGAGACCAACAGAGAGGGGGTGGAATGCTGGCTGCTTACCGCTGCCTCCGCCACTGCCACAGACACGCTCCACCGACTGCTGCTGTTGGCCGCCGGAGATTCCTGAGCGCCGGCAGAGCAGTGAATAAATTAACTTCCAGAAGTCATTAACTTCCGAGTTATTCACTGCTCTGTGCTTGGGAATCTCCGGCGGCCAGCAGTAGCAGCAGTCGCCTTAGCTATGACCTGAGCTGAACCCTGACTGTTTTAGTTAGTTCTCAGCCTGTTCTCCCTCTGCATAGACATGTGTGTCTATACAGAGGGATGTAGCAGAGCTGACACCGCGTTTTGGGACTACGTCGGACGGAAGAGGATTTTTTTTAATTAAAGATGGAGTCCCTAATGGCTTTTTTGTTTTATTTATAATAAAAAAATTTGTTCTCTGTGTTGTGCTTTATTTTTACACACTTTACTGGAAATTTATGGCGGTCATGTCTAATATTGGCGTGACCGCCATAAATTTCGGGCTTAGGGCCAGCTGATATTACAAAGCTGGCCCTAACCCCTTTATTACCCAGTGAGCCTCCCGGCACCAGGGCCACTGGAAGAGCGGGGTTCAGCGCCAGAAGATGGCGCTTCAATGAACGTGCCATCTTCTGGGGCGGCTGCGGGCTGCAATTCGCAGCGGGGGGTGCCCAGAAAGCTTGGGCCTCCCTGCGCTGCGGATTCCAGCCCCCAGCTGCTTAGCTGTACCTGGCTGGACATAGAAATTGCGCGGAGCCCCATACATTTTTTTTTTTTATTATGTCATGAAATTCATGAAATAATAGAAAAAAGGGGGCTCCTCTATATTCTTGTGTCCGGCCAGGTACAAATAGGCACCTGGGGGTTGGGGGCAGCCCGTCGCTGCCTGCTGAATCGGCTGGTTACAAAAATATGGCGAAGCCCACGTCAAATTTTTTTCTGAAAAATCAATAAAACAATATAAATAAAAGGGACTGCATCTTTATTAACCCTTGGACCATGTTGGAGGGGTTAATAATGATGCAGTCCCTTTTTTTAGGGTTAGGGCTAAGAGGGTTAAAGTTAGGGTTAGCTGACCTGAGTCATCAAAACCGGATTGTCCCGGTTTGAAAACCATCTGCTTCAATTTAACATGGATGTCTATGATACCGGATTGAACAGGTCCGGTTCAATCCTTTTTTTTTTTTTACTCTTCTTTAAAAGCCGGCAGCTTTTTGTTGGCTTTTAAAGAATAAAAAGTGTAATTGCAGGTTTTTCCTCAGCTGCCCGACCCCTTTATGGGGTCCAGCAGCAGAGGAATCGCTGCAATACTCGCTTCCCCATTCATTTACATTGGACTCGTTAGACTCGTAACGAGTAGCGAGTATCGGGATCCTACTCGTTAGAGTCTAGCGAGTCCAAGTAATTTAGTATTCGCCATCCCTACACACCAACATAAAATAGGCTTTTCATGGATAAAACACACGTCTTCACAAACATCAAATAGATATGGAGATGTGAACAATGCCTAAATATGAATTGTCTGTTTAGAGAGCCGTGGTGAGGACACACACTTGCTGGAACATTATTTTCCCAAAGATCCCCATTGCACCTCAAAATATGCTGCATTTTTAACAATTGCAAAATAAGATGATGTACAAATGTTTTCTGTTTACAATTAAAATAATAGTATTCCATGATCTTATATGTAGGACTAATGTGAATGCTGTACATCGTGAACAAGCAAGCGCTGAGAATACTGCGTAGACTACTGGAGCAGTTTGTAGCCAATTATACAGTGATACATGGTAGGTGATACATGAAAAATCTAGTATTGATAGATAGATTTTGTTTACCAAGGGCTGTTTCCACTTACATAGTTAACTTTAAAGTTAATTTTAATCAATAGATATTGGAATAAAAATAATGTGCACAGTTGGATATTATATCAAGTGTTACTATGCTGAGATCTCATATATGTGTGTTCCTGGTGTTATGTACTGTGTTATGGATGTGTCTTACCGCACAGGGACATGGTCTGATCATACCACATCTCCTGTGCTGAGATAATCTTATATATGTGTCCCTGCTATGTACTGTGTAATGGATGTGTCTGACCGTACAGGGACATGGTCTGATCATACCACATCTCCTGTGCTTAGATAATCTTATCTATGTGTCTCTGCTATGTACTGTGTAATGGATGTGTCTGACCGTACAGGGACATGGTCTGATCATACCACATATCCTGTGCTGAGATAATCTTATCTATGTGTCTCTGCTATGTACTGTGTAATGGATGTGTCTGACCGTACAGGGACATGGTCTGATCATACCACATAGCAAGGAGGGACACATATATAACATTATCTCAGCAAAGGAACATTTGATAGAAAATGCAATTGTGGAAATTATTATTATTCCAAAATATATTCAAAAACAGAACTTGAAAATTACCTTAGTTCATGGTAAAACGGCTTTAGGCTAGGTTCACACTTGTGGATCCCTCCGCAGCGTTTAGCAGAGGGGATCTGCAAGTGTCTGCAAAGCAGACCGCAGCCCTATCCGTATAATGGGACGCACGGAGTCTGCAGAGGTTTGCAGACATCCGTGCGCTCCCATAGCCCGCCATGAGTGATCTGTGCACATACGTGGGCCCACGTATGCGCACAGATAACACACTCTCGTCCGCACCCGTCACGTTCCCAGTGCGGACGATACCCTCTGCTATTAATATTGTTTAAACTGGCTGAGGGACCGGGTGCTTTACCTATGACACAGAATGTGTGAGAAAAACTGCTACTGATTGTAAATAACAGATTCCGTAATCAACTACAATAAATAAGTAGATTAACAAGAAACAATTGGATAAAGTGCAGGGCACAATATAGTTCTCTTTTGCACACGGTATACTTTGCTAAAAGGCACACATTTTAGTGCGAGAAGGCAGAAAATGAATAATAAAAATATCTATGGCCGCTATAGAGTGGGCCCCTTAAGTCAATTTCAATGGTGGGCCCTAGGCAGCCCAGTCCGACCCTGCACAGCACGATCCCGCCAGATCGTCCATCCAATATCGGGCAGTTGGAGAGCCTGCACAATTTCCCCCCCCCTGATATCGTTTTTGCATCGTTCTTGCAAAGAATTGCTCATTTACACCACCCAACGCACGAACGATATCGACGCCAATGCATGAACCACGTGACTTTTTATCTTTATTGGACAACGATATCCGGACATGTAAAGCGGCCATAACAGTTTTGCACATTGAGAGCAGGGCCGCACCGTCCATTGGACAGTGTGAGCCCTTTCATTCAGGCGGTAAGCTGGCAGGGGAGCGGCTGTGCGGAAGGGGGCGGCACCATATCCACACAGCGTCTCCCTGCCATGGCGCCAAGAAGCAGGTAATACCTGCTGAACGGCGGCCCTCCCCCCACTCCACCACACCCGCGACTGCAGGGGCGGCGGTGCTATACTATGACAGCACCCCCCCCCCCGCTTCCCACCCGCAGCTGCAGGAGGGGGTGCAGTAGAACCCTGACAGCACACCCCCCCCATCCCACCCCGCTCCTCAACTTGTGGCTCAGGCGGCAGAGGCACCCGTGATTGAGAGTCTCAAATTCTTGCCCATTCTTCCTTGCAAAACAGCTCGAGCTCAATGAGGTTGGATGGAGAGCATTTGTGAACAGCAGTTTTCAGCTCTGTCCACAGATTCTGGATTGGATTTAGGTCTGGACTGTGACTTGGCCATTCTAACACCTGGATATGTTTATTTTTGAACCATTTCATTGTAGGTTTTGCTTTATGTTTGGGATCATTGTCTTGTTGGAAGATAAATCTCTGTCTCAGTCTCAGGTCTTTTGCAGACTCCAACAGGTTTTCTTCCAGAATGGTCCTGTATTTGGCTCCGTCCATCTTCCCATCAATTGTAACCATCTTCCTTGTCCCTGCTGAAGAAAAGCAGGATGCTGTCACCACCATGTTTGACAGTGGGCATGGTGTTTTGAGGGTGGTGAGCTGTGTTGCTTTTACGCCAATCATATCGTTTTGCATTATGGCCAAAAAGTTCGATTGGCTTGCAGCGTTTCCTGCCAGCGGCCCCCAGAAGCGCAGTCTATGCAGCCGCCGGAGAGGTATGCAATGGTTCCCTAGGGGGAACAGTTCTGAGGAAGCAGACACCGTTAACGGCGTCTGCTTCTTCAGAAAACCTCAGATATTAGCGGACACCTATAGAACGGGTCTGTGTGACCCTTGCCTATGTCAGCAAAAAATGTAAGTCTTCAGATTTTCTGGTACACCGTACCGTCGCATATTGGCGCAAAAAAAGCACTGATTTTAATTATTAATCAACAACTATGTTCTCAATCAACCCAAAAGACTAAACATCAAAGCTTAATATTTTTCGAAATTAGAGTGGGTTTTTTTAGATTTGGCTATCTTAGGAGGATATCTGTTTGTGCAGATAACTATTACTGCACAGAATTATTAGGCAACTTAATAAAAACCAAATATATTCCCATCTCACTTGTTTATTTTCACCAGGTAAACTAATATACCTGCACAAAATTTAGAAAAACTTAATGACCGATATAGCCACCTTTCTTTATGATGACACTCAACAGCCTTCCATCCATAGATTCTGTCAGTTGCTTGATCTGTTTACGACCAACATTGCCTGCAGCAGCGACCACAGCCTCCCAGACACTGTTCCGAGAGGTGTACTGTTTTCCCTCCCTGTAGATCTCACATTTTAGGAGGGACCACAGGTTCTCTATGGGGCTCATATCAGGTGAACAAGGGGGCCATGTCATTATTTTTCTTCTTTTAGACCTTTACTGGCCAGCCACGCTGTGGAGTAGTTGAATGCATATGATGGAACATTGTCCTGCATGAAAATCATGTTTTTCTTGAACAATACCAACTTCTTCCTGTACCACTGCTTGAAGAAGTTGTCTTCCAGGAACTAACAGTAGGTCTGGGAGTTGAGCTTCACTCCATCCTCAACCCGACAAGTTCCCACAAGGTCATCTTTGAGGATACCAGCCCATGCCAGTACCCCATCTCCACCCTGCTGGCGTCTGAGTCGGGGTGGAGCTCTCGGCGCTTTAATGATCCCACCTCTGGCTCATCCATCTGGCCCATCAAGATTCACTCTCATTTCATCAGTCCATAAAACATTTGAAAAATCAGTCTTAAAATATTTCTTGGCCCAGTCTTGATCTTTTATGTTATGTTTCTTGTTCAAAGGTGGTCATTTTTCAGCCTCCCTTACCCTGGCCATGTCCCTGAGTATAGCACACCTTGTGCTTTTTGATACTCCAAAAACGTTGCAGCTCTGAAATATGGCAAAACTGGTGGCAAATGGCATCCTGGCAGTTTCACGCTTGATTTTCCTCAATTCATGGGCAGTTATTTTGCGCCTTTTTTGCCCAACACACTTCTTTCGACCCTGTTGGCTATTTGCCATGAAACGCTTGATTGTTCAGTGATCACGCTTCAAAAGTTTGGCAATTTCAAGACTGCTGCAAGACATCTCACAATTTTGGACTTTTCAGAGTCTGTCAAATCTCTCTTCTGACCCATTTTGCCTAAGGAAAGGCATTTGCCTAATAATTAAGCACACCTTATATAGGGTGTTGATGTCATTACACCACACCTCTTCTCATTACAGAGACGCACAACACCTGATTTACTTAATTGGTAGTTGGCTCTCAAGCCTATACAGCTTGGAATAAGACAACATGTATAAAAAGTATCATGTGATCAAAATACTAATTTGCCTAATAATTCTGCACCCAGTGTGTATGTATATACACTGTGTTCGAAATTATTATGCAAATTGGTTTTAAGTGTCATAGGGTTGCTTTTTTTTTTAATGAAACCCATTGATGGGATAGTGTCTCAGAGTTCTTTGGATTACTGAAATCAATCTCAGATACCTGTGATAATTAGTTGGCAGGTGAGCCCAATAAAAGGAAAACTGGGTGTTCCACAATATTACGCAGGCCACAGTTTTCAAGTAACATGGTAAAGAAAAAGGATCTCTCTTCTGCCAAAAAGCAACAAATAGTGCACTGCCTTGACCAAGGGATGAAAACATTAGATATTTCACGAAAACTTAAGCGTGATCGTACTGTGAAGAGATTTGTGGCTGATTCTGAGCACAGACGTGGTAGTGCAGATAAAGGCAGAATGAGGAAGGTTTCTGCCAGGCAAGTTCATCGGATTAAGAGAGCAGCTGCTAAAAAAGCCTTACAAACCAGCAAACAGATATTTGAAGCTGCTTATGCCTCTGGAGTCCCTCAAACCTCAAGGTGTAGGATCCTTCACAAAGGCTTGCTGTGGTGCATAAACCTACTATTCGGCCACCCCTAAACAGTGCTCACAAGCAGCAACGGTTGCAGTGGGCCCAGACATACATGAAGACTAATTTTCAACCAGTCTTGTTTACTGATGAGTGCCGAGCAACCCTGGAAGGTCCAGATGGATGGAGTAGTGGATGGTTGGTGGATGGCCACCATGTTCCAACAAGGCTGCGACGTCAGCAAGGAGGCGGAGGAGTCATGTTTTGGGTTGGAATCATGGGGAAACAGCTGGTAGGCCCCTTTAAGGTTCCTGAAGGTGTGAAAATGATCTCTGCAAAGCATATAAAGTTTCTGACTGAGAACTTTCTTCCATGGTGCAAAAAGCAAAAACGTGCCTTCATGAGCAAAATCATCTGTATGCATGACAATGCACCATCTCGTGCTGAAAGAATACCTCTGTGTCATTGGCTGCTATGGGCATAAAAGGAGATAAACTCATGGTGTGGCCACCATCTTCCCCTGACCTCAACCCTATAGAGAACATTTGGAGTATAATCAAGCAAAAGATCTATGAGGGTGGGAGGCAGTTCACATCAAAACAGCAGCCCTGGGAGGCTATTCTGACATCATGCAAAGAAATACAAGCAGAAACTCTCCAGAAACTCACAAGTTCAATGGATGCAAGAATTGTGAAGGTGAGATCAAAGAAGGGTTCCTATGTCAACATGTAACTTGGCCTGTTAGGATGTTTTGAAGTTAAATAGCTTTTTATTTCAGTGAATGTGACCTCCTAATGCTGCAAATTCAACAAATGAGCATTTTCAGTTCTTTAAAATACATCAAATGTTTAGAAGCTCTACTGTGCCTAATAATTTGGAACAGTGCATTTAGAGTTTTTTTAAATTTTTAAGATTATACTGTTATCATTGGGAGGTCTCTTCAATAAAATTCGATGTATACTCTAATGGGTGATGACTTTTATCACACTGACTGTCATTTGCACTGACCATTTAGGAAAATCAGAGAAAAAGAACATTTGCATAATAATTTGGAACACAATGAATATATATACCACCTTACTTCTAGTAAGCGCGCCTGTCACCTATCAACTCATCCGTAGATATTATACCACTCTTATACATGACTGAATCTCTTTTTTTCTTTATAGAGAGAAATAGAGAAAAAAAAAAAAAGAGAGATTCAGTCATGTACAGTACAGACCAAACTTTGGACACAACTTCTCATTCAAAGATTTTTCTGTATTTTCATGACTATGAAAATTGTAGATTCACACTGAAGGCATCAAAACTATGAATTAACACATGTGGAATTGTATACTCAAAGATCTCAAATTTGGACTCATCAGACCAAAGCACAGATTCCACTGGTCTAATGTCCATTTCTTGTGTTCTTTAGCCCAAACAAGTCTCTTTCTGCTTGTTGTCTGTCCTTAGCAGTGGTTTCCTAGCAGCTATTTTACCATGAAGGCCTGCTGCACAAAGTCTCCTCTTAACAGTTGTTGTAGAGATGTGTCTGCTGCTTGAACTCTGTGTGGCATTGACCTGGTCTCTAATCTTGAGCTGCTGTTATCCTGCGATTTCTGAAGCTGGTGACTCGGATGAACTTATCCTCCGCACCAGAGGTGACTATTGGTCTTCCTTTCCTGGGACGGTTCTCATGTGAGCCAGTTTCTTTGTAGCACTTAATGGTTTTTGCAACTGCACTTGGGGACACTTTCAAAGTTTTCCAAATTTTTCGGACTGACTGACCTTCATTTCTTAAAGTAATGATGGCCACTCGTTTTTCTTTACTTAGAATTTGTATTATGGCAAGAAAAAAGCAGCTAACAGTCTATTCAGTAGGACTATCAGCTGTGTATCCACCAGACGTCTGCACAACACAACTGATGGTCCCAACTCCATTTATAAAGCAAGAAATCCCATTTATTAAACCTGACAGGGCACACCCATGAAGTGAAAACCATTTCCGGTGACTACCTCTTGAAGCTCATCAAGAGAATGCCAAGAGTGTGCAAAGCAGTAACCAAAGCAAAAAGTGGCTACTTTGAAGAACCTAAAATATAAGACACTAGATGGCGGCCCGATTCTAAAGAATCGGGTATTCTAGCCTATGGTTATTAGGGTATAGGGGGGTCAGTGGTTAGCAGACTATACAGCGGCTGAGTGGTTAGCAGAGTATACGGAGGCTCAGTGGCTCATAGTCTGCTATAGGGCAGAGTGCAGTGGCCCGGGCCAGAGTGCAGTGGTCAGGTACCCGATGCAATTGCATCGGGAGCATGGTGAAATTAATTGTGTGTATACAGGCGGGTTAGTGGGTAGCAGAGTATACAGGAGGCTCTGAGGGTAGCAGATTATACAGGCAGCTCTGTGGGTAGCAGAGTATACAGGCGGCTCTGTGGATAGCAGAGTATGATGTGGCGGGAGGCTGGAGGGGTAAGGAGAGGTGGCGCTGGAGGGGTGAGGAGAGGTGAGGCAGGAGGGGTGAGGAGAGATGCGGCTGGAGGGGTGAGGAGAGAGGAGGCTGGAGCGGCGACATCACCGTTCGGCACACCTCTGCTCCTCCAGGCTGCACACATCACGGCGGTCGTCTCCCGCCCGTGATGTGTGTTTTAGGCAGTGTAGGGGCGGGCGTAAGCGTGGCGGGGCTGCATGAGTCCCGCTTCGCTTAGGGCCGGCATGTTGGTCCACCCTGGACGGGTGTAGCGCTGTGGTGACGTCACTTTGGCGATGACAAAGTGACGGAAGTGCTGGCTAAAGTGACGGAAGTGAGCCTTCGGGTTTTATATATTAGATATAGCAGCACTATGGTATATGGCGGTACAGTAAATCAGATGTATAGCAGCACTATAGTATATGGCAATATATTACAGTATATGTACAGGTGCACTATAGTATATGGGGGTATTTTATACCACATGTATAGCAGCGCTATGGTATATGGCGGTACATTACAGTACATGTATAGCAGCGCTATGGTATATGGTGGTACATTACATTACATGTATAGCAGCGCTATAGTATATGGCAATACATTACAGCACATGTATAGCAGCACTATAGTATATGACAGTATATTACAGGAAATGTAGAGTTTCACTATAGTATATGGTGGAATGTTATAGCACATGTATAGCAGCACTATAGTATATGGCGATACATTAGAGTAGATGTATAGCAGGACTATGGTATATGGCCATACTCAGCTCTCCCCCACTCCTCCCTCCAAAAAATAAAAAAATCGTCAGTGAGGATACTCACCTGTCCGCCGGCTCACTCCACCTTCGTCTTGTAGGTCCTACAGGGGTTTAGGACCCGTCGTTGGCTGGGAAACCGTTCAGCTGATCGGTCACATGACCGCTAACTGCCAGGGAGGCAGGATGGATTAGGGGGGCAGGATGGTGACGGGGGGAGGAGTGGTGGCAGGATGGAGTGAGCGGGCAGGATGGAGCGGGGGGGGCAGGATGGACCCAGGGGGGTGGGGCGGGGGGGGTCAGGATGGAGGCGGAGGAGCAGGATGGTGCAGGAGGAGCAGGATGGTGGCGGAGGTGGGGGCAGGATGGAGGCTGCGGAGCAGGATGGAGGCGGCGGGGCAGGATGGTGAGAGCGGGGCAGCATGGTGAGAGCGGGGCAGGACGGAGCGAGCGGGGCGGGGGGACAGGATGGAGGCGGCGGGGCAGGATGGAGCCGGCGAGGCAGGATGGAGGCGGCGGGGTAGGATGGAGGCGGCTGGGCAGGATGGTGGCGGGGGGGCAGGATGGAGCGAGCGGGGCAGGATGGTAGCAGGGGGGCAGGATGGAGCGAGCAGGGCACGATGGAGTGAGCGAGACAGGATGGAGGTGGCAGGGGGGGGCAGGATGGAGCTGGCGGGGGGGGCAGGATGGAGGCAGCGGGAGGCAGGATGGAGGCGGTGTGGGGGGGGCAGGATGGAGGCAGCGGGGGGGGGGGGAGGTAAGATGGATAGGATGGAGCAAGGGGGGGGGAAGGATGGAGCCGGTGGGGGGGCAGGATGGAGTCGGCGGGGGGGCAGGATGGAGTCGGCAGGTGGGGCAGGATGGAGCTGGTGTGGTAGTGTGGGGGGCAGGATGGAGCCGGCGTGGGGGCAGGATGGAGCTGGTGTGGGGGGGGGCAGGATGGAGGCAGTGGGGGGGCAGGATGGAGGCGGCGGGGGGGCAGGATGGAGCTGGTGTGGGGGGCAGGATGGAGCCGGCGGGGGGGCAGGATGGAGCTGGTGGGGGTGGGGTAAAGGATGTAGCCAGTGGGGGGCAGGATGGAGTTGGCGGGGGGAAGGTGTGCTATGGAGCGTAGGGGGGGGCAGGTTGGAGCTGGTGGGGGGTAGGGGCAGGATGGTGGTGGCAGGGGGAGGTGCAGGATGGATGGGAGGATATTCTTTTGTGCGCCGGCTCGCAGGACCCGCGGGGGGGCCGGAGGAGCCGCGGGGGGGCAGGAGAAACCGCAGGGGGCAGCAGGAGCCGCGGGGGGGGCAGGACAACCCGCGGGGGGGGGCAGGACGACCCGCAGGGGGGGCAGGATGACCCACGGGGGGGGCAGGACGACCCACGGGTGGGGGGGCAGGACGACCCACGGGGGGAACCAGGACGACCCACGGGGGGGGGGCAGGACGACCAGTGGGGGGGGGTCAGGACGACCCGGGGGGGGCATGACGACCCTTGGGGGGGGCAGGAGCAGCCGCGGGAGGGGCAGGACAACCCGCGGGGGCCCGCAGGAGCCGTGGGGGGGCAGGACGCCCCACGCGGCTCCCGGACAGGGAGGAAAGGCGGAACTTCCAAGAGCGGAATGTTCCTCCGCCGATCCCTGTAGCTGGGCGGCGGCCGGCTACCCCGCACTGGTGACGTCACCACCATGGTCCAGAGGCCATCATGGAAGTAATCTTCGGGTTTTATATTATAATATTATAGATACACACACACATATACAGTATACACACACACAGTATACACACACATATACAGTATACAGACACACAGACACACACAGTATACACACACATATACAGTACAAACAGTATACACACACATACAGTATACACACATATACAGTATACTCAGACACACATACAGTATACACACACATACAGAATACACACATATATAGTATATAGACACATATACAGTATACACACACAGTATACACACACACACAGTATACACACACAGAGTATACAGACACATACAGTATACACACACAAAGACAGTATACACATACAGTATACACAGACATACAGTATATAGACACATATAGAGTATACACAAACATACAGTACACACACACATACAGTATAGACACACACATAGAGTATACACATATACAGTATACACACACATACAGTATACACACACATACAGTATACACACACACATATACAGTATACAGACACATACAGTATACACACACATACAGTATACACACACACATATACAGTATACACACGCATACAGTATACACACACACATACAGTATACACACACATACAGTATAAACACACACATATAGAGTATACAGTATACACATAAATACAGTATACACACACATATACAGTATACACACATACAATATACAGACACATATACAGTATACACACACACATATACAGTATACACACACACATACAGTATACACACACACCACACACATATACAGTATAGACATATATACAGCATACACACACATATACAGTATACAAACACACATACAGTACACACATATACAGTATACACACACATACAGTATACACACACACATACAGTATACACACACATATACAGTATACACATATATACAGTATACACAGACATATACAGTATACACACACACATATACAGTATACACACACATACAGTATACACACACATATACAGTATACACATATATACAGTATACACACACATACAGTATACACACACATATACAGTATACACATATATACAATATACACACACATATACAGTATACACACACACATATACAGTATACACACACACATATAGAGTATACACACACATACAGTATACACACACATACAGTATACACACATATACAGTATACACATATATACAGTATACACACACATATACAGTATATACACACACATATACAGTATACACATATATACAGTATACACACACATATACAGTATACACACACACATATAGAGTATACACACACACACATATAGAGTATACACACACATACAGTATACACACACATATACAGTATACACACATACAGTATACACACATATACAGTATACACACACACAGTATACACATATATACAGTATACACACACACACACACATATACAGTATACACACACACATATACAGTATATACACACATATACAGTATACACACACATACAGTATACACACACATACAGTATACACACACACATATACAGTATACACACACACATATACAGTATACACATATATACAGTATACAGACACACATATACAGTATACACACACGCACATATAGAGTATACACACACGCACATATAGAGTATACACACACATATAGTATACAGACACACATATACAGTATACACACACACATAGAGTATACACACACACATATACAGTATACACACACACAGTATACACATATATACAGTATACACACACACATATACAGTATACACACACACATATACAGTATAGACACACATACAGTATAGACAGACACATACAGTATATACAGACACATATACAGTATACAGACACATACAGTATACACACACATACAGTATAGACAGACACATACAGTATACACAGACACATATACAGTATACAGACACATACAGTATAGACAGACACATACAGTATACACAGACACATATACAGTATACAGACATATACAGTATACACACACAAACAGTATACACAGACACATACAGTATACACACACACACATATAATCTCACTCTTCAGTGAGGGAGACTTTGTATGAAGAAGCCGCAGATCTCCTCTCTATCTCTGTGTGATCACAGCTGTCTCCTCAGCTCTGCAGCATTTCCGGTCCCTGAGGAATACATCTCCCATCATGCACCGTGGTTCCTCCCCTGTGACGCCATGATCCAGGAAGCAGCGAGGAATATAAGGGGGAGGTGGCATCCAGCCTATTATTGTGTGATTGGGGTGGTCCCCTTGGGCTTGTTCCGCCCACCCCTGGGCTCAGCAGACACCTTAATGGATGAGGCTGGGGCCGGGTGTGTGTAGCGGATACGCCCCTCAGTTACCCGACCGCGGGCTTGGTTACCAAGCTCTCCGGGGAGCGTGGAGGGGAGACCGGGGAGCGTGGAGGGGAGACCGGGGAGCGTGGAGGGGAGACCGGGGAGCATGGAGATGGAGGAGAGACCGGGGAGGATGGAGGGGAGAGCGGGGAGGATGGGCAGGAGCCGCGGGGCGGGGGGCAGGACGTTCGAGAGCGGAACGTTCCTCGCCGGTCCCTGTAGCCGGGCGCCGCCTGGTGACGTCACCACCATGGTCGGAGGCCATGACAGAAGTAACCTTCGGGTTTTCCGGAAGTGGCCTTCGGCTTTTATATTATAGATATTTTCAGTATATAATTCCACATGTGTTAATTCATAGTTTTGATGCCTTCAGTGGGAATCTACAATTTTCATAGTCATGAAAATACAGAAGAATCTTTAAATGAGAAGGTGTGTCCAAACTGTTGGTCTGTACTGTATAAGCGTGATATAATATCTAAGGATGAGCTGACAGGTAACAGGCGTGCTTACTAGAAGTAAGGTGGTGGAGTGAGCTTTGTCTGGGCGATATATGGTAGGATATTTAGTAGCTGTATAACTACAGTAAGTAGATCAGCAAGATAGAGATCAGCAAGATAGAGATTTGTCTGAAGGGATAAATTATTATATGAGTCTTACCGTAATTTCTAATAGCAATTGTTGTAGTGTTCATTGTAGTTTATAGCTATGTTTTTAATTATCACGGTGTGGCAGCGCACTAATGATATCACTGCACTGGGTTATTTATGCACCAGAGGGGTGACTTCAGACGCCATACCAGGACCCGTGGAAGCAGTAGTCACCGCGAAACGGCAGGCCGTCATCCGCCGTCTCCTCTCCCCCTCCCCTGCTCAATATCGCACTGAAATGTACATGGATGTGTGAATAAACGTTTAAAGACCATCTCCAGTGAGTGACGCATTTTTCTTCTACCTGTGGATATTTACATACTTCATTTATTGTGAGCAACACTGTTTGGAGACTGCACTGTAATGGGTCACTAGAAGAGGGCTGACCCAATTATAAACCGTATAGGGCCCAGTAACTTCTACTGCCAGTGATATGTATATATATATACTAGCTGTAGTACCCGGCTATGCCCGGGTTAATAAATAACTGATGTTAGCTATAACAAAATAGAATTTGAATATGTCATATTAATGACCTGTAAGAAAATAGAAGCTGAGCTGTGATTGATTGCTGTAGGCAGCCTAATAAATCTCCAGCCAACAGTAAACCCTCCCCCTGGCTGGGCAGTATATGTTACCTCACACATACACATAATAGACAGCTCATGTGACTGATATCTGCCTTAATTCCTTACTGTCATGGCCAAAAGTATTGACACCCCTGCAATTCTGTCAGATAATACTTAGTATCTTCCTGAAAATGATTGCAATCACAAATTCTTTGGTATTATTATCTTCATTTAATTAGTCTTCAATGAAAAAACACAAAAGAGAATGAAGCAAAAAGCAAAACATTGATCATTTCACACAAAACTCCAAAAATGGGCCGGACAAAAGTATTGGCACCCCTAGCCTAATACTTGGTTGCACAACCTTCAACCAAAATAACTGCGATCAACCGCTTCCGGTAACCATCAATGAGTTTCTTACAATGCTCTGCTGGAATTTTAGACCATTCTTCTTTGGCAAACTGCTCAGGTCCCTGATATTTGAAGGGTGCCTTCTCCAAACTGTCATTTTTAGATCTCTCCACAGGTGTTCTATGGGATTAAGGTCTGGACTCATTGCTGGCCACCTTAGAAGTCTCCAGTGCTTTCTCTCAAACCATTTTCTAGTGCTTTTTGAAGTGTGTTTGGTCATTGTCCTGCTGAAAGACCCATGACCTCTGAGGGAGACCCAAATTTCTCACACTGGGACCTAAATTATGCTGCAAAATTTGTTGGTAGTCTTCAGACTTCATAATGCCATGCACACGGTCAAGCAGTCTAGTGCCAGAGGCAGCAAAGCAACCCCAAAACATCAGGGAACCTCCGCCATGTTTGACTGTAGGGACCGTGTTCTTTTCTTTGAATGCCTCTTTTTTTCTTCTGTAAACTCTATGTTGATGCCTTTGCCCAAAAAGCTCTACTTTTGTCTCATCTGACCAGAGAACATTCTTCCAAAACGTTTTAGGCTTTCTCAGGTAAGTTTTGGCAAACTCCAGCCTGGCTTTTTTATGTCCCAGGGTAAGAAGTGGGGTCTTCCTGGGTCTCCTACCATACAGTCCCTTTTCATTCAGACGCCGACGGATAGTCCGGGTTTACACTGTTGTACCCTCGGACTGCAGGGCAGCTTGAACTTGTTTGAATGTTAGTCGAGGTTCTTTATCCACCATCCGCACAATCTTGCGTTGAAATCTCTTGTCAATTTTTCTTTCCTGTCCACATCTAGGGAGGTTAGCCACAGTGCCATGGACTTTAAACGTCTTGATGACACTGCGCACGGTAGACACAGGAACATTCAGGTCTTTGGAGATGACTTGCAGCCTTGAGATTGCTCATGCTTCCTCACAATTTGGTTTCTCAAGTCCTCAGACAGTTCTTTGGTCTTCTTTCTTTTCTCCATGTTCAATGTGGTACACACAAGGACACAGGACAGAGGTTGAGTCAACTTTAATCCATGTCAACTGGCTGCAAGTGTGATTTAGTTATTGCCAACACCTGTTATGTGCCACAGGTAAGTTACAGGTGCTGTTAATTACACAAATTACAGAAGTATCACATGATTTTTCTAACAGTGCAAATACTTTTGTCCACCCCCTTTTTTGTGTTTGGTGTGGAATTATATCCAATTTGGCTTTAGGACAATTCTTTTTGTGTTTTTTCATTGAAGACAAATTAAATGAAGATAATCATACAAAAGAATTTGTGATTGCAATCATTTTCAGGAAGAAACTGAGTATTATCTGACAGAATTGCAGGGGTGTCAATACTTTTGGCCATGACTGTATATGGCACATGTGGGGTGGAGTGCATTTGTCCCTATAGGGTGTGTATGTGTGTGTGTCCCTGTGGGGGGGTCTGTGTGGTGTGTGTATCTGTGTTGTGTGTGTCTCTTTGTGGTGTGTGTGTGTCCCTGTGGGGTGAGTGCATGTGTCCCTATAGGGTGTGTATGTGTGTGTGTCCCTGTGGGAGGGGGTGTCTGTGTGGGGTGTGTGTGTCTCTGTGTTGTTTGTGTCTTTGTGGTGTGTGTGTGTCCCTGTGGGGTGAGTGCATGTGTCGCTATAGGGTGTGTGTCCCCTTGGGGTAGGGGGGTGTCTCTGTGTTGTGTGTGTCTCTTTGTGGTGTGTGTTTGTTTGTTCGGGTGCGTGGTGAGTATCCAATGTTGGGGCTGCACCTTAGCGACTATACACTTGCTGTTACTCTTTGTGTGCGTGTGGTGTGTATACATGTCCCCGTGCATAGTGAATATCCCATGTTCGGGCCCTACCTTAGTGACTATATGCTGGTATGTGCGGTTAGTCTTTGGCGCTATCATTAAGCCCCTCTCATTCACAACTGTCAACTGGTAACTGTCACTTTTTCCCCATTATGTAGATAGGGGCAAAATAGTTTGGTGAATTGGAATGCGCGGGGTTAAAATTTCACCTCACAACATAGCCTATGACGCTCCCGGGGTCCAGACGTGTGACTGTGCAAAATTTTGTGGCTGTAGTTGCAACGGTATAGATGCCAATCCCGGATATACACACATACATACACACATACACACATTCAGCTTTATATATATACTAGCTGTAGTACTCGGCTACGCCCGGGTTAATAAATAACTGCTGTTAGCTATAACAAAATAGAATTTGAATATGTCATATTAATGACCTGTAGGAAAATAGAAGCTGAGCTGTGATTGATTGCTATAGGCAGCCTATTAAATCTCCAGCCAACAGTAAACCCTCCCCCTGGCCGGGCAGTATATGATACCTCACACATACACATAATAGACAGCTCATGTGACTGACATCTGCCTTAATTCCCTATATGGCACATGTGTTGCACATTCGCTGTTTTTAATCAGATGTTTATGTTTGGAAAATAAAGATAGCACACATGTGAGGTGAGTTGTGTGAGGTGATTTGTGCACATCTGTGTCTGTCTGTGTGGTGTGTGTGTCCCTGGGGTGTGTATGTGTGTGTCCCTGTGGGGGGGGTCTGTGTGGTGTGTGTGTGTATCTGTGTTGTGTGTGTCTCTTTGTGGTGTGTGTCCCTGTGGGGTGAGTGCATGTGTCCCTATAGGGTGTGCATGTGTGTGTGTCCCTGTGGGGGGAGGGGTGTCTGTGTGGGGTGTGTGTGTCTCTGTGTTGTGTGTGTCTCTTTGTGGTGTGTTTGTGTCCCTGAGGGGTGAGTGCATGTGTCCCTATAGGGTGTGTATGTGTGTGTGTCCCTGTGGGGGGGTCTGTGTGGTGTGTGTGTGTCTCTTTGTGGTGTGTGTGTCCCTGTGGGGTGAGTGCATGTGTCCCTATAGGGTGGCTATGTGTGTGTGTCCCTGTGGGGGGGGTCTGTGTGGTGTGTGTGTCTGTGTTATGTGTGTCTCTTTGTGGTGTGTGTCCCTGTGAGGTGAGTGCATGTGTCCCTATAGGGTGGCTATGTGTGTGTGTCCCTGTGGGGGGGGTCTGTGTGGTGTGTGTGTCTGTGTCATGTGTGTCTCATTGTGGTGTGTGTGTGTGTCCCTGTGAGGTGAGTGCATGTGTCGCTATAGAGTGTGTGTGTGTCGCCTTGGGGGTGTGTGTGTGTCTCTGTGTTGTGTGTGTCTCTGTGTTGTGTGTGTCTCTTTGTGGTGTGTGTGTTTGTTCGGTTGCATGGTGAGTATCCAATGTTGGGGCTGCACCTTAGCGACTATACACTTGCTGTTACTCTTTTTGTGCGTGTGGTGTGTATACATGTCCCTGTGCGTGGTGAATAGCTCATGTTGGGGCCCCACCTTAGTGACTATATGCTGGTATGTGCTGTTAGTCTTTGGCGCTATCATTAAGCCCCTCTCATTCACAACTGTCAACTGGTAACTGTCACTTTTTCCCCATTATGTAGATAGGGGCAAAATTGTTTGGTGAATTGGAATGCGCGGGGTTAAAATTTCGCCTCACAACATAGCCTATGACGCTCCTGGGGTACAGACGTGGGACTGTGCAAAATTTTGTCTCTATAGCTGACAGCTGTCGATTTTGCTCGAACTCTTTTCCATTCACTTTTTCCGCATTATGTAGATAGGGGCAAAATTTTTTGGTGAACTGGAAAGCGCAGGGTTAAAATTTCGGCTCACAACATACACTATGACGCTCCCGGGGTTAAGACGTGTGACTGTGCAAATATTTGTAGCTGTAGCTGGCAGCTGTCGATTTTCCTCCCACACGTTTCCTTTCCCTTTTTCCCCATTATGTAGATAGGGGAAAAATTGTTTGGTGAATTGGAATGCGCAGGGTTAAAATTTCGCCTCACAACATAACCTATGACACTCTCAGGGTCCAGACGTGTGACTGTGCAAAATTTTGTCTCTATAGCTGACAACTGTCGATTTTCCTCCAATATTTTTCCATTCACTTTTTCCCCATTATGTATATAGGGCCAAAATTGTTTGGTGAACTGGAATGCGCAGGGTTAAAATTTCACCTCACAACATAGCCTATGACGCTCCCGGGGTCGAGACGTGTGACTGTGCAAAATTTTGCGGCTGTAGTTGTGACGGTGTAGATGCTAATCCCGGATATACACACATACACACACACACATACACACATTCAGCTTTATATATTAGACTAGCTGTAGTACCCGGCTACGCCCGGGTTAATAAATAACTGATGTTAGCTATAACAAAATAGAATTTAAATATGTCATATTAATGACCTGTAAGAAAATGGAAGCTAAGCTGTGATTGATTGCTATAGGCAGCATAATAAAGCTCCAGCCAACAGTAAACCCTCCCCCTGGCTGGGCAGTATATGTTACCTCACACGTACACATAATAGACAGCTCATGTGACTGACATCTGCCTTAATTCCCTATATGGCACATGTGTTGCACATTGGCTGTTTTTAATCAGATGTTTATGTTTGGAAATTAAAGATAGCACACGTATGAGGCGAGTTGTGTGAGGTGATTTGTGCACATCTGTGTCTGTCTGTGTGGTGTGTGTGTCCCTGAGGTGTGTGTATGTGTGTGTGTCCCTATGGGGTGAGTGCATGTGTCCCTATAGGGTGTGTATGTGTGTGTGTGTCCCTGTGGGGGGGTGTCTGTGTGGGGTGTGTGTCTCTGTGTTGTGTGTGTCTCTTTGTGGTGTGTGTGTGTGTCCCTGTGGGGTGAGTGCATGTGTCCCTATAGGGTGTGTATGTGTGTGTGTCCCTGTGGGGGGGGGGGGTCTGTGTAGTGTGTGTGTCTGTGTTCTGTGTGTCTCTTTGTGGTATATACCCCATCCTGGCTGGGCCCCTGCCTCATATATATGGGCCCCTTCCTGTATATATATGAGGCAGGGGCCCAGCCAGGATGGGGGACATATGTAGTGTAGAAACCTTGATGTAGTGTAGAAATCTTTGGAAAAGTGTGGAATGTGCTCTGGAAGTGATCAGTTATAGATAACTATGTTATTTTCTGCAGAGATGAGTCCTGGCTAGAAGACGTGATATCAGTCTGCAACAGATGAAGAAGAAAACTAATAATGAAGGACTTGACCTACAGACATCACTGGTGAGTATGTGTATTACCTATACACGCACACTGACACTATACCTGTTTATAATGCCACTGGTAATCTCTACATTACCTGTACAATGACACTATATACAGAGCTCCTGTGTATATTGTCACTGGTGATCTCTGTATTACCTGTACACTGAGACTATGTACAGGAGCTCCTGAATATAATGTCATTGGTGATCTGTGCTTTACCTGTACACTGACACTGTATGCAGAGCTCTTGTGTATAATGTCACCGGTGATCACTGTTTTACCTGTACAATGACGCTATATACTGAGTTCCTATTTATAATGTCACTGAACCAATATACAGAGCTTTTTTAAATTTTCACTATTATACTATTATTGGTCACTATGTGGTGGGGTATTATATGCTCTGGTCATGGTTTGGCAGTTTTCGTCCCTTGTATGTGGAACATTCGGTCACTATGTGCTGGTAATATGAGGTATTGTCATGGTGTGGCAGTAGTTATTCTGTCACACTTCCGGGGGAAGGCCCCCTAGAGTGGACCCACTGGGCTGTGGTACCGAACTCCCCTGGGGGAGCTGGTCATAGTTTAACCAACCCCTATGCAGGGATTGTCACAGGGGAGGCCCAGGGGGTCTAAATACCACAGCTGCTAGTACCAGGGGGGCAGCTCGTAGGGTTAGCCTATGCTACAGTATAGCTAAGAGGGATTCGAAGGATCAGAGCCCAAGGCTAAGAGAGCTGGAAAGGTCTACTGGAGGAGAGCACAAGGAGGGCCTGACTAACAGCCAGAGAAGCATAAGATTACTAACTCAATAATCAGGCACCTCCCATCAGTGGAGGTGGCCTTATATACTGGAGGATGGACAGCTATTGGTCAAGGGGAGTGTCATGTTGAACCGTGCCGGCCGCTACATTCCCAGGGGAGAAGCGTGACCACGCCCAGTGCACCGCTGATTAGGTTCATGACTCTGACCATTGTAGTGGGCTGATGTGTGAACCTGGTGGTCAGGAGATGTCTGGGCTACTCAGGTCTCGGGTGCTTGGGTACAGTGCCCGAGCCTGTGCCCTTGCAGTGACAACAAAAAGGGGTATTTACAGGGATAAAAGTTTATAGGTGATTGTTGTGACGCCACCTCTAGGTCCGGTGATGGCACCGATGCTGCTGGGACCTCCGGGGTGATGGGCGGAAACAAGGTGTTGTGGCTCTCTACAGGTAGAGCGGGGTCCCCGGGGCAGTAAGGGTATGATGGTGAAATAGGGTAGCGCATTCTTTGCGGTGTGGGACAGGCTGAAGAATGGATACACACACAATAACGTCTTTTTCTGTACCTTTTACTGGTGGTTTTGCAGGTACACTTCCAGGGTTGAAGGGTGCACTCTGGGATTTCCACACCAAGTGGACTATAGGCCTCCTTGTCCTGCTCCCTTGTCCTGAAGTCTGGTGTGTGTGAATCCAGGCCTGACCTCTCTTCTCTCACACCCGTGTTGCTGCACTGAGGGCTCTTACTTGGCTACCACTACCTCTCTGCGGCTCCTGGCTCTCAAATGGTGAATGCTGTGGGTGTCCAGGAAGCTAAACCTCCGCGGTGTACTGAGATTCTCTACTGGGCTAACCTCTTCTTTGCAGTCTTGGACTCCAGTGACTGGTGTTCTCCTGGGGTGAGCCGGTATGGCTCCTCTGCCCCTGTTGTACTGGGGCATCAGCATTGGCGTTCTTATGGCCTGCCCGGTACTTGATGGTAAAATAGTAGTTTGATAACCTTGCTATCCAGAGTTGCTTCATTGCTCCCAGCTTTGCAGTCTCCAGATGTGTCAAGGGGTTGTTATCTGTGAAGGTTGTGAACTTTGACACTGCCAGGTAGTGCTTGAACTGTTCTGTAATTGCCCAGACTAAGGCTAGAGACAACCTAGAAGACTAGCTATTTACACAGAATGATGATGGGAATAAAGGTGTGTCACGGTCCGCGCTGCTCCAAGCTCAAAAAAACTCACCAATGAGTCAGAATTTCATCAAGCAGATTTTCATCCTTTTATTCACCTTCCTCCAACGCGTTTCGGTGCCCCACCTGGCACCTTCCTCAGGGATACCCCTGAGGAAGGTGCCAGGTGGGGCGCCGAAACGCGTTGGAGGAAGGTGAATAAAAGGATGAAAATCTGCTTGATGAAATTCTGACTCATTGGTGAGTTTTTTTGAGCTTGGAGCAGCGCGGACCGTGACACACCTTTATTCCCATCATCATTCTGGATATTACCACTGGTCAGTGGTTGGTGGAGGTCCTGTAGCAGCTTGGAGTATTATACGCCTTCAAACCAGTTGTGGGTTTCACAACTGCATCAGGTGAATGGTTCCACATCACCACCTTGACATACTGTAGTGTCACCAGTGATAGGGCACTATTGCGCCTCTTGTCCCCAACCCTTTTATATTTTTATAGCTATTTACACAAGCTCTCAGAGCTTGTGTAAATAGCACAAGGTCTGCACTATCTCTGTTTTTTGTGATTGGCACACTGGGGGCCCTCTCAGAGGGTGGGGGCCCTGGGCAGCTCTCCAGTCTGCCTGCCCCAAAGGCCAACCCTGCAGATGGGGGAGGGGCTTGGTGCCTAGAGGTGACAAGCACCCTTGGCTCAGGGACCCCATATCGGCTGCGTGTCTGTCTCTATGGATGGTACGCCACTATACACTAATATACTGTACTTCTAAGGTTGGGGTTTCACTAGCATATACAGTTGTGGTCAAAAGTATTGACACCCCTGCAATTTTGTCAGATAATACTCAATTTCTTCCTGAAAATGATTGCAATCACAAATTCTTTGGTATTATTATCTTCATTTAATTTGTTTTCAATGAAAAAACACAAAAGAGAATGAAGCAAAAAGCAAAACATTGATCATTTCACACAAAACTCCAAAAATGGGCCAGACAAAAGTATTGGCACCCTCAGCCTAATACTTAGTTGCACAACCTTTAGCCAAAATAACTGCGATCAACCGCTTTCGGTAACCATCAATAAGTTTCTTACAATGCTCTGCTGGAATTTTAGACCATTCTTCTTTGGCAAACTGCTCAAGGTCTCTGATATTTGAAGTGTGCCTCCTCCAAGCTGCCATTTTTAGATCTCTCCACAGGTGTTCTATGGGATTCAGGTCTGGACTCATTGCTGGCCACCTTAGAAGTCTCCAGTGCTTTCTCTCAAACCATTTTCTAGTGCTCTTTGAAGTGTGTTTTGGGTCATTGTCCTGCTGGAAGACTCATGACCTCTGAGGGAGACCCAGCTTTCTCACACTGGGTCCTACATTATGCTGCAAAATTTGTTGGTAGTCTTCAGACTTCATAAGCCATGCACACGGTCAAGCAGTCCAGTGCCAGAGGCAGCAAAGCAACCCCAAAGCATCAGGGAACCTCCGCCATGTTTGACTGTAGGGACTGTGTTCTTTTCTTTGAATGCCTCTTTTTTTCTCCTGTAATCTCTATGTTGATACCTTTGCCCAAAAAGCTCTACTTTTGTCTCATCTGATAAGAGAACATTCTTCCAAAACGTTTTAGGCTTTCTCAGGTAAGTTTTGGCAAACTCCAGCCTGGCTTTTTTATGTCTTGGGGTAAGAAGTGGGGTCTTCCTGGGTCTCCTACCATACAGTCGCTTTTCATTCAGATGCTGACGGATAGTACGGGTTGACACTGTTGTACCCTCGGACTGCAGGGCAGCTTGAACTTGTTTGGATGTTAGTCGAGGTTCTTTATCCACCATCCGCTCAATCTTGCATTGAAATCTCTCGTCAATTTTTCTTTTCCGTCCACATCTAGGGAGGTTAGCCACAGTTCCATGGGCTTTAAATTTCTTGATGACACTGCGCACGGTAGACACAGGAATATTCAGGTCTTTGGAGATGGACTTGTAGCCTTGAGATTGCTCATGCTTCCTCACAATTTGGTTTCTCAAGTCCTCAGACAATTCTTTGGTCTTCTTTGTTTTCTCCATGCTCAATGTGGTACACACAAGGACATAGGACAGAGGTTGAGTAAACTTTAATCCATGTCAACTGGCTGCAAGTGTGATTTAGTTATTGCCAACACCTGTTAGGTGCCACAGGTAAGTTACAGGTGCTGTTAATTACACAAATTAGAGAAGCATCACATGATTTTTCTAACAGTGCCAATACTTTTGTCCACCCCCTTTTTTTATGTTTGGTGTGGAATTATATCCAATTTGGCTTTAGGACAATTCTTTTTGTGTGTTTTTTCATTGAAGACAAATTAAATGAAGATAATAATACCAAAGAATTTGTGATTGCAATCATTTTCAGGAAACTGAGTATTATCTGACAGAATTGCAGGGGTGTCAATACTTTTGGCCACAACTGTAGCATTCTATGCAAGAACATTGGATGTGATATGCTAATGATTCTTGGCCCAGGCTCTTGCGAGTGTGAACCGAGTGTCATTCTACTGTGATCTGCTTTTGCGATCGGATAACAGCTGCAGAGAGGAGGGAGATTCATTTCTTCATATTCTTCATTGCTGGCCTCAGCATATATTGCACTGCACTTTGGTGGCATCCAAGTGCAGTGCTATGTTTCATACATGCTTATTGACATGCATTGGTGCGATTGATCCAAGACTCACTGCCAAACGCAGCATGGTGCGATCTTTTTCTCATGCCAATTAGTCATGAGGAAAAATTCACAGATAAACACTGCCTCTTTGTTTAACAATAGTGCGAGTTCAATCCGATGTTTTATCAGATTGAATTCGGGTGTTGTAATCTGCAAGATGGCCGCCGAGCAGTGAAGACGTGCTGCTCTGTCCTGCACGGCATCCATGGCCATCTGCGGCCCTGAACATCATACTGGCCCAAAATCATGCTCATCAGTCCCAGCTCCCCCCTGGCTACCTCGACACCAGTTTAATGGAGGTGGAGGACGCTCTGTTAGCACCAATAGCCTCACAACCGCAGCGCTGCTGCAAGAGGCGCCCTCGGACCTGGCGACCCAGCACTGATGAGACTTCACTCAGTGACATGCCTGCTCCATCCACTGTTCCTAATCCATCGCGATGACCCCTGTGAGACCATCTGCGCACGTCCGGGCACACGCTGCGCTGCTCTGGGTGCGGAGGCCATCTGGACAGGCCGGAGCCACGGCCTATAGTAGCGGGCTTCTTGGAGCACCCCACCCCCCGCCGGAGAGTATTACGGACCCGAGCCGCGACCGCAGCCTGAATTGGCGGTGGCCGGGAGCAGGGAGCAAGGAAAGAGAGGGCTTTCACTCCTCACTCTGCTGCATAGAGCCGGAGCCCAAAGGCTGACCTAAAACCGGGGCCTAGTGCTGTGGGTCTCCTGGATTCTCTAAAACGCCGCTCCTAGCTAGTGCCCAGCACAGAACTAAGCAGTGGCACAGCTCCTATTAACATCATCTGGGAGCTGTCAGTGAAACTGTTGGAACTCCACTACACTATAATTGCCATCCAGCATACACCCAATGCTTTGACCAGTGGAAGTAGCGGTGACCACGACACCTAAGGTCCCACCACCTGAAAGTCGGCCGGCGACTCCCACGATGAGAGGGAAGAGTCGCTGGCAGAGTCACTACTGGAGGCCATGTAGCTCTGGCCAAGTCTGCCTCCACTGATCAGCCTGAAGCCAAGTAACAGAGACCAAGCTAGCCTCCAGCGATCAGCCTGCGATCAAGTAACACAGGCCAAGTTGGCCTCCACTGATCTGCCCTCACCCTGCTGCACGACTTGGAGACATCAATATAAATAAGGCTGACAGACCTGCCATGCGCCATCGCTGGTCCTGCCGACAACCACCATCAGCCTGCTTTCTGCACGTCCCTCCACTACTACACATCCTCCCGCTACATCTGACCCCTGGCTGCACCTGATCCCCGGCTGCATCTCATCCCTCTGTGCTGTGTATTGTCTGGACTGGGTATGACTTCATTCGTATTGCACATCCCCCTGCTGCTCCCGAACCCTGACGGCATCTCTTCCCCCTGCTACACCTCATCCCTATGTGCTTTGCTCTTGACTTTTTGTGACTTCATCTGCATCTGAACCCTGCCTGCATCTCATCACCCTGCTGCATATTATCCCTATGAACTGTGCACCTGTTTTACTTTGTAAGACTTCCTTTGTATTGCACAACCCCTCCGCTGCATCCGCAGCATCACGGGCTGCACCTGATCCCCGGCTGCATCTCATCTCCTACGTGCTTTGCATTTGCCTGGACTTAGTGGGACTTCATCCACTTTGCACATCCCCCTGCTGCACCTATCCCCCCATTGCACCTGATCCCTGGCTCCATCTCATCCACCTACTACATCTCATCTTCACATGCTGCGCATTATCTGGATCCCTTATGACCTCATCCGTATTGCACACCCCCACTGCAGCTGACACCCTGCTACACTCGACCCCTGACTGCATCTCATCCCAATACTTCATCTCATCCCTATGTGCTGTGTGACTGTCTGTCTTAATATAACTTTATCATTATTGCACATGCTCCCCCCCTGCTGCATCTGACCCCTCGCTACGTCTGCTCCCTGGGTGCACCTCATCCATGTGCCCATCTCATCATCACGTGCTGGGCATTGTCCTGACTTGGTGCTGTGCACTTAGTCTTGTCCTGACGCGACTCCACCACTTTTGCTCACCTTCCTACTACATCTGATCCCCGACAGCATCTGACCTCTCCACCTCTCACCCCCACTGCATCCTATCCCTGCCATCTGTTCAATGTTTCCCTTTCTTTTCACTTTCACTCCCATCTCACTCCACTTCCTACTATCTCCTCCCATCCCCTCCACCCAGTAACGAAATAGTATAATCTCCCTCCATTCCTACCTAGCCGTCTCACCCATTCCTCTGAACTTTTCCTTCACACTCACTCCTTTGGTTCCAAACATGCACGCCCGCCATGTAAACTCTCCTGCTGGCGACATTTCCCCTAATTCTGGTCCCCCACCACAGCCCCACAATCACTTTTACCCCATACCCACTCCCCAATACAAATACACGCAACCCCCATAACCTTACACTCATTTACCCAGCCCCCCTTTGCCAATCCCCCTACCTGGTCCACTTTGGAACTCTCGCTCAATATACAATAAACTCTCATTCATCCATAACCTCTTCATCTCCAACCAATTCTCTTTCCTTGGCATCACCGAAACATGGCTCACCCCATCTGACATCGCCTCCCCTGCTGCACTCTCCTATGGCGTACTCCCTCTTGCCCACTCCCCCCGCCCTAGCAACAAACATGGCGGAGGTGTCGGCTTGCTCCTATCCAACAGCTGCTCCTTCACCCCAATTACACTGCCGCCCTCTGCCTCCCTCCCCTCCTTTGAGGTGCACTCCGTCCGCATCTTCTCCCCCTGCAACCTCCAGCATGGCTGTCATTTACTGCCCCCCAGGATCCACCCCCATCTCTCTTGACCACTTCACCACCTGGCTTCCCCATTTCCTCTCTTCCGACATTCCCATCCACCATCATCATGGGTGCGATTTCAACATCCCATTGACACCCCCCACGCCGATGCCTCTAGACTCCTATCACTGACCACCTCCTTTGACCTTTCCCAATGGTCCTCCTCAGCCACCCAAAATGATGGCCAGACGCTAGACCTTGTTTTCACCCACCTCTGTTCCCTCATTGACCTCTCAAACCCAACCCTCCCCCTATCCAACCATAACTTGTGGATCTTCTCCTCCCTCTCCCATCCTACCATGTTCACCCCTCTCCAGAAACTCCCTCATCCCCACAGAAACCTTAAACGTATTGATTTCCACTCACTCTCTAAGTCCCTTTTCCCTCTCAAAGACTTAGCTTCGTCTCATGACGCTGACGCTGCCACCTTCCTCTATAGCACCACACTTGCCACAGCCCTCGACCAGGCCGCCCCCTTCTCATACAACAAAACCCGCGCACACAGAAAACCCTGGCTCACCACCCTCACTAAAAAACTGCGACGGGCGTCCAGGGCGGCCGAGCGGAGATGGAATTAATCCCACTCCGCATAGCACTTTTCCATGTACAAATAGTCTCTCAATGTCTTCAAGACTGCACTCACCGCCGCAAAACAAGCCTACTTCTCTTCGCTAATAACCGCCCTGTCCCACAATCCCAAATAACTATTCAAACTTTCAACTATCTACTCCGTCCCCCGACACCTCCTCCCTCTCCCCTCATCTCTGCCGACGACTTCGCCACCTTTTTCAAACAGAATATCGACAAAATCAGAGAAAACTTTAATCCACTGTCCCCTTGGCCCTCCCCCATTACCGTCCAACCCTCTTCGTCCAAAGGAAGCTTCTCCACCATGACAGAAGATCATCTCTCCTCCCTTCTGTCACGATCACACCTCACCACCTGTGCCCTCGACCCCCTCCCTCCCACCTCATCCTGAACCTCACTGCAGTCCTCATCCCTGCCCTAACCCATCTCTTCAACATATCACTCACTACCGGTGTCTTTCTCTCATCCTTCAAGCACGCCTTGATCACACCTATCCTCAAAAAATGCTCCCTTGACCCTGCATCTGTCTCCAACTATCGCCTCATATTTCTTCTCCCCTTCGCCTCAAAATTACTTACTATTACTTACTACAACATGTCTATTCTGAACTGTCCTCCCACCTCTCCTCCTGCTCCCTCTTTGACCGCCTCCAATCTAGTTTCCGATCCCACCACTCCACCGAAACAGCCCTAACCAAAGTCACCAACGATCTGCTGACTGCCAAGAGCAAGCGACACTACTCCGTCCTCCTCCTCCTCAACCTACCTGCCGCTTTTGACACCGTCGACCATTCCCTCTTACTTCAAATTCTAGAATCTCTTGGCATCACTGACCTAGCCCTCTCCTTAATCTCCCTTACCTAACGGACCAGACTTTCAGAGTCACTCACTCCCAAACCCCTTCTTCACCCTACCCCCTATCTGTTGGTGTTCCCCAAGGCTCGGTTTTGGGTCCACTACTCTTTCCATCTACACCCTCAGCCTAGGTCAACTCATTGAGTCCCTCAGCCTTTAATACCACCTCTACGCCGACGACACCCAGATCTATCTGTCTGGGCCTGACATCACCTCTCTACTTTCCAATATTCAGCAATGCCTGTCCACCATCTTATCCTTCTTCTCTGCTCGCTTCGTAAAATTGAACATGAACAAAACCGAGTTCATCGTCTTCCCCCCAAGTGGCTGTCCCCACAACCAGACCTATCCATCACTGTCAACGACTGCTCACTGTCGCCAGTCCCCCACGCCCAGAGCCTCAAGGTAATCCTCGACTCTTCCCTCTCCTTCAAGCCCCACATCCAAGCCCTCGCCACCGCCTGCCAACTCCGGCTCAAAATCATTTACCGAATCCGCTCTTTCCTTGACCACAACACTGCTAACACAATTGTCCATGCTCTCATCATCTCCCACCTTGACTACTGCAACCTCCTGCTCACCGGCCTTCCCGCCACCTCCCTCGCACCTCTCCAATCTATCCTCAATTCCGCTGCCCGACTCATCCATCTGTTTCCCCGCTACTCCCCTGTCTCGCCCCTCTGCCAAGCCATTCACTGGCACCCCACTTTCCATTTTAAAACCCTAACCATGACATTCAAACCTATTGACAACCTGTCCCCTCCATACATCTCTGACATGGTCTCTCGATACCTACCGTCACGCAACCTGCATTCCTCCCAAGAGCTCCTTCTCTAGTCCCCTCTCATTTCCTCCTCTCACAGCCGCATACAAGATTTCTCCCGTGCATCCACCATACTCTGGAACTCTCTCCCCCACCATATCAGACAATCGCCTACCCTGGGAACCTTCAAGAGTAACCTGAAGACCCACCTCTTCCGACAAGCCTACAACTTACACTGAGACCTGGTCCACCACACCGTCTCACGTTTGGCACTTCCCCCTCCTACTGTTTCCCCACCCATCCCATGTAGACTATAAGCCCTCGTGGACAGGGTCCTCTGCTCTACTGTACCTGTACGATCTGATTGTCCTTACTTAATATATTTGTCCTCGTCTACCCCTTCCATATGTAAAACGCCATGGAATCTAATGGCGCTATATAAATAAATAATATTAATAATAATAGTGGACCTGAGGCCTAATCCTGTAAACTGTGCATTGCTAAGGACTGGCATTACCAATGTTTCACCCCTACGGTTCAGTTGCCACATGAACACCTGGTGCAGGGAGGGATTTCCACATCAGTTAAACTTACACATGCAACACTTTCCACCCCAGACCTGAAGGGGGAGCTCTACTTACAGACTTTAGGCAAGGTCCCTTTTAAATTCAGGCCTGGAAGAGGAGCTAGGCACTACAGTTCCAGGGAGGACTGTGAAGTTATCCTGGTGAATGGAGCCGCGCTAGGTCCGTACCAGTAAGGAAGCTTAGCCACTGTGAGGGACCCAAGGGTGAGGGACGGAGGCAAGGTGACATGGAGAGGGGGGTAGAGGAACCATACCGGGTCACCCCAGAGAAGCAGCAGAAGCAACCCGGACACCGGAGTCCGAGTCTGCAAGGGTCCAGTTAGCCCAGCAGAAAAGACTGGAGGGCCAGGGAGACTTCCATCTCCTGGTGCAAGAACACTTGTAGCACAGCCATTGACAGAGCCAAAAACCGCAGTGGAGTTAGCAGTGCCCAGCAGAAGGTTATCATCACCTGCTATACAAGTGAGGGACACAGGAGAGGTCAGGGCCAGGATTCAGATAGGCCAGGACTAGAGCACACACACACAGTGACAAGGAGGCCTCACAACTCATCGAGTGTGGAAATCCTGAACTGCCACCCGACCACCTGGACTGTACCCTGGACGTTACCTTGCAACATCAACAGTAAATGGTACTGAAACAAACTCCCAGCGTGTGTGTGTGTTATTGTGGCCCCTGATCCTGCCCTCATCATAGACTGTTTGCCAGCACCTCTACCTGCAGAGCCGCCTCCCTGTATAAATCCCTATTCAACACAACTACCCCGGGAACCAAGCTCCACGTACGGGGAGCATAGTCATCTTGCTGCATTGTCATCACCCCAGAGGTCTGCAAGCAGCACTTTTACAATGCCCCCGCTGGCGGCCGCACGCGCACCTTCACTTTGCCCCCGCCGCCTCCGGCCACAGTGCTTCTGCCGCCGGCTGCATTTCCGCATTGGAGACGCCGCCTTTGATTGGTTCGCCCTGACCGCCGCCAGGGAGAAGCAATCGATGGCTGCGTTCATCCCTAGCTCAGCAGCGGTGACGTCAGCTGCTTTGCCGGCGGGTGCAGCCGAGGGCACAAGACAGAGGCCTGGTCAGAACGTGTGTATGCGTGGCACCCTGGCACCTGTTGGGCACCACAGAACCCTTGGGGCACAAATGGAGTAAGTAACAGCAAAGCAAACCCACAAACACCACAATACCTTAGAACACCTGGTTTCGCCCCGAGCCTCTAGGGGAGCTCCACTGGCCCCTTTGAGCCAGTTCCCCCTATAAATAGAGTCTTGGAGTGAGAAACTCCAGAGTGTGTGCAGTCGCTATAAGAGCTGCCAGCCTGTGTGAAACCTCCACCCTATGAGGAACACACTAGGCCTAACCAGCCTGCTAGCAAGTGAGGAAATCCGTGCAATTGGGATAAGAGGAAGAAGGAGAACACCTCTCAGGAACATAGAGTTATTCTGACTCTTTCCTTAATAACCGGTTACTGGAACCGAAGCTGTGAGAACCACCAAGCTATCACAGAGAACCAGCACCATCAACAGGAGGTTTAGCCACCTGTTCCACCTGATGCACCCATCCACGAGAGCCCAGGGAAGAGTACTGATCCTGCTCAGACCCTTTTACAGTGCCCTCAGTGCTGTTAACCAGGTGAAGCAAGTTCCATTGAACACACTGCCCGGTCCGGCTGGATTCCACATCCACCCGACCTTAGCACCAGAACTAGAGAAAGGAAGCCTAACACTGCTTGCTGTGAACCTCCAGAAGTGCCAACTTCACTATCCCGGTCCGAGTGTACCTGATTACCATCCAGTAAAGGTACCTAAAAGAGACTTTGTGTGGTTGTACGTTACTCCTGGATTCAGCGCACAGCATCCCCGCAGCTGCCTCACAACATCTTGCGCAGCTCCCGGCTCCGGGGACTCCCGCTCATCCTGTGGGGAGCGTCCCATCTACAGTTAGGGCCAGAAATATTTGGACAGTGACACAAGTTTCGTTATTTTAGCTGTTTACAAAAACATGTTCAGAAATACAATTATATATATAATATGGGCTGAAAGTGCACACTCCCAGCTGCAATATGAGAGTTTCCACATCCAAATCGGAGAAAGGGTTTAGGAATCATAGCTCTGTAATGCATAGCCTCCTCTTTTTCAAGGGACCAAAAGTAATTGGACAATGGACTCTAAGGGCTGCAATTAACTCTGAAGGCGTCTCCCTCGTTAACCTGTAATCAATGAAGTAGTTAAAAGGTCAGGGGTGGATTCCAGGTGTGTGGTTTTGCATTTGGAAGCTGTTGCTGTGACCAGACAACATGCGGTCAAAGGAACTCTCAATTGAGGTGAAGCAGAACATCCTGAGGCTGAAAAAAAAGAAAAAATCCATCAGAGAGATAGTAGACATGCTTGGAGTAGCAAAATCAACAGTTGGGTACATTCTGAGAAAAAAGGAATTGACTGGTGAGCTTGGGAACTGTAAAAGGCCTGGGCGTCCACGGATGACAACAGTGGTGGATGATCGCCGCATACTTTATTTGGTGAAGAAGAATCCGTTCACAACATCAACTGAAGTCCAGAACACTTTCAGTGAAGTAGGTGTATCTGTCTCTAAGTCAACAGTAAAGAGAAGACTCCATGACAGTAAATACAAAGGGTTCACATCTAGATGCAAACCATTCAACAATTCCAAAAATAGACAGGCCAGAGTTAAATTTTCTGAAAAACACCTCAAGAAGCCAGCTCAGTTCTGGAAAAGTATTCTATGGACAGATGAGACAAAGATCAACCTGTACCAGAATGATGGGAAGAAAAAAGTGTGGAGAAGAAAGGGAACGGCACATGATCCAAGGCAAACCACATCCTCTGTAAAACATGGTGGAGGCAACGTGATGGCATGGGCATGCATGGCTTTCAATGGCACTGGGTCACTTGTGTTTATTGATGACATAACAGCAGACAAGAGTAGCCGGATGAATTCTGAAGTGTACCGGGATATACTTTCAGCCTAGATTCAGCCAAATGCTGCAAAGTTGATTGGACGGCGCTTCATAGTACAGATGGACAATGACCCCAAGCACACAGCCAAAGCTACCCAGGAGTTCATGAGTGCAAAAAAGTGGAACATTCTGCAATGGCCAAGTCAATCACCAGATCTAAACCCAATTGAGCATGCATTTCACTTGCTGAAATCCAGACTTAAGACGGAAAGACCCACAAACAAGCAAGACCTGAAGGCTGCGGCTGTAAAGGCCTGGCAAAGCATTAAGAAGGAGGAAACCCAGCGTTTGGTGATGTCAATGGGTTCCAGACTTAAGGCAGTGATTGCCTCCAAAGGATTTGCAACAAAATATTGAAAATAAAAATATTTTGTTTGGGTTATGTTTATTTGTCCAATTACTTTTGACCTCCTAAAATGTGGAGTGTTTGTAAAGAAATGTGTACAATTCCTACATTTTCTATCAGATATTTTTGTTCAACCCTTCAAATTAAACTTTACAATCTGCACTTGAATTCTGTTGTAGAGGTTTCATTTCAAAGCCAATGTGGTGGCATGCAGAGCCCAACTCGCGAAAATTGTGTCACTGTCCAAATATTTCTGGCCCTAACTGTAGCTGCTTAACATCCCCCAGAGAACCCGCAGCGCTGGTAAAGTTACCAGAACACCCGCAGGTGGCGTCACGAAGACAAATCACCCCTACTGTTCCGCCATTTCCCCTATTGATCTGGACCACTGGGCCTACACCACTGCAGGCGCGGTTCTATGACTGGAGGAGAAGCAACGCCCGCTACGTTTACCCCCGGCTACGGTGAGTCAGAATTTGGCGTCACGAACAGGATACGAGCAGGCCCGTTATCACGGGTATTGTGTGCTATTTATTGACTGTAAATATCGAACTGTACATTTGGTCCGCCATTGCTGCGTGAAAAGGCGGGAAAAGAAGGGGCGTGACTGTGCAGAGGGCGCGAAGATTGGCCCCGCCCCCACGCTCTGACGACTTCCTCCGTACGCAGCAGGAACCGGAAACTCCCGTGGTGCCTCACTCCTCACTGCGAGGCCGACACTTCCGTTTGAAACCGAGGGAAAGGCTACGCTTAACTAAGGGGGAGCGACCATGAGTAACCCGGTTCAACCAAGCGGCACCCCAAAACATACCTCTTGATGGACAGCAACAAGTCGGCGGTATGCCACCGCAACCCGCTCCGATTATGCCGATGTCTCTACCCTACGTTCCTAATGCGACCTGGTTACCCAAGTACAGCGGTGTACCCAGTACCTTGGAGAACTTCCAGAAAGATATGCCAGACGCTGGACATGTACCCGATGACCGGTAAGCAAAGAGCTTCAGTTATTATGGGACAGTTAACCGATGCAGCTGAACTGCAGAGCCGCAGCTGGCCTGTAGAAACTCAGGAATCTGTGGAGCAGATATTCGCTAAATTAACCCGGGTTTTGAGCGCCATACTGAAGCTGAACTAAGACTGTCATTCTATCGTTGTAACCAAGGGGCACAAGAAAGTGTCCTTGATTATTCACTGCGCTTGCAAGAAGCATTCAGACTGTTAAAACAAGTTGATCCTGATGGTGTCCGAGATGAGAACAAAGCGTTAATTGGACAATTTATTGTGGGCCTTAAACTGTCTGAGGATAGAAAGCAAGCAAGCTGGTGGTCCATACAAAATCCAGGCGCAGAGTTTGACACCTTGAGAGACTTAACAGTTTGGGGACAACGACTCGCTGAAGTACCTGATCCCGCTTCACAGCAGCAGCAGTACGCTGACACCCCTTCCGTGCCGGCAGCAGCATCTCCAATCCCTGCGATTCAGTCCAGTGCACAGACTGTAACACCTGACCGGTTTGATCAACTGTGTGCTAATGTCGAGCAGCTGATGAAAGACGTGGCCAAGCTACAAGCTGGGAGAAGACCCAAGACAGATGCAAGGCCATCGGACAAGATTCTACTCGCCGACAGCCCTGACGACGTCCCGTGGATGAGGAGAAAGACACAGCCGTCGCGAGGAAAACCTGCAGACCGTCGCAGTCTTGACAGACGCCGCAACAATCAGCAGAACGACTTAGGAGGACGCAACCTGCAATCCCCTCCTTTAAACGAGTGACCCCTGGGCGAGAAGGGCCAACCCCAGGAGTAGACTGTCCAGGCCCTACGTCCAGCTGGGAACACAAGTATGTGGGAGACTGTCCATACTTACCAATCGTCATCGATGGCATCGCTATATCCGCCTTGATAGACACTGGATCCCAGGTGACATCCATCCCCAGTACCCTTTACAAGTAGTTCTGGCCAGATGTTAAGCTAGAACCCCCTAACCCCGAGATGAACCTTGAATCCACTAATGGTATACCGGTTACCATAGAGGGACAGTGGGAAGCTACAGTAAAGGTGGGGAGGGTGCAGTTGAAAAACCAGGGTATCTTAGTGGTCGAGGATAAGCCTAACCACAAGGATCCATATGTCATATTGGGTACCAATGTCATGATCAAATGCCTCGATGAAGTGTTGTTTTTACTCCAACAGAGTGCTGAAGCCGGTAAACCCAGAGAAAAGAGGGCTATCCAAAAGCAGATCAGAGCTCTGGTGTATCAACAACAGGTAACATTGTCAAATGGTGAAATTGGCAGAGTAAGGGTTACAGATCCCATTCCAATTGTGGTACCACCCAGAAGTGAAATGATGATCTGGTGTCGAGCAGCCATAGGCCTCAGAGGGCAGGACTACCAAGCTGTAGTAGAACCTGTAATGTCCGATAGTAGTCCTACGCTCTTGACAGCCAGAGGGTTAGTCGACGTAAGAAAGGGGAGAGTCCCCGTACGCATATTAAATTATGGTGATGACGAAGTCAGACTGCCAAGATATGCAACTGTCGCAAAATTGTACCAAGTAAAAGATGATGCTGTGATTGATGTAAAATCCTCAAACCAAACAGTCACTGATGAACCCCCTCACTCCAAAGATCAGTTAGAGAAATGGTGTCAAGAACTCAGTGTAGGAACTGACAATACACCCTCTCACCAGAAAAATGGAGTATACCGGGTAGTTCGGGAGTATGAACAAGTGTTCAGCAAACACCCACTTGACTTTGGGAGGATTAAAGGGGTACAACATCATATCCCAACAAACAATCATGCACCTATCAAAGAAAGGTACAGGCCTATACCACCCACTCACTACCAAAAAGCAAAAGAGATGCTTCAGGACATGAAAAATGCAGGAGTCATTAGGGATAGCTGTAGTCCCTGGGCCGCACCACTAGTCCTGGTTAAAAAGAAAGATGGTAGTATGAGAATGTGCGTAGACTATAGGCAAATCAACAAAGTCATACACAAGGATGCATACCCGTTACCACGCATAGAAGAGTCACTAGCTGCACTCAAATCTGCCAACTACTTCTCCACATTAGATCTTACTAGTGGGCACTGGCAGGTTGCCGTTGCAGAGGAGGATCGTGAGAAGACAGCCTTCACTACTCCTATGGGACTATGCGAATTCAACAGTATGCCATTCGGGTTGTGCAATGCCCCAGGAACATTTCAGAGACTGATGGAGTGTTGTTTGGGCCACAAGAACTTTGAGACTGTCTTGTTATACCTTGATGATGTCATTGTATACTCTCAGACCTATGAAGATCACCTCCAACACCTGAGTGAAGTGTTCGAGTCACTGTCCAAGTACGGGATGAAACGTCCAAGTGCCACCTGCTGAAACCCAGGGTCCAATACCTAGGACATGTGGTCAGTGCTGAAGGCGTAGCAACGGATCCGGATAAAGTAACCGTCATCAAGGACTGGCCAGCACCAACCAATCACAAGGAGGTACGTCAATTTCTAGGACTGGTCGGGTACTACCGACGCTTCATCAGAGGCTATACCAAGATAGCCGCACCCATGCAAGATCTCTTAGTAGGTCAATCCAAAAACGGCAAGATCAGGGGACCCCCGTTCCACTGGGGACCAGAACAGGACAAATCCTTCCAAACGCTGAAAGATGCTTTAACTGGAGAAGAAATCCTGGCCTACCCTGACTACAATCTACCGTTTTTATTGTACACCAATGCAAGCAATGAAGGTTTAGGAGCAGTCCTATCTCAACGTCAGCAGAACAAGGAGAAGGTGATAGCCTACGCCAGCAGAAAGCTCCGTCCCACAGAAAGGAACCCGGAGAATTACAGCTCCTTCAAGATGGAGTTCCTGGCCCTGGTCTGGGCGATCACAGAGCGTTTCAAGCATTACCTGGCATCCGCCCCGTTCACAGCTTTCACAGACAACAACCCTCTAACACACTTAGAGACTGCAAAGCTGGGAGCCCTAGAACAGCGTTGGGTAGCAAGACTCTCTAACTACGACTTCACTGTGACGTACCGGGCAGGTCACAAGAACGGCAATGCTGATGCCCTGTCCCGAATGCCCCATCTTCCTGAAGAGGGAGAAGACATAGACGACCTGGAAGAGATTGAACTACCTGCTTTCCACCGTTCGGGTACAGCAACATGTCATCAGAGAAACCAGACACGTGTAGAGAGGACCGTGAACCCGTTACCTCACCATGACTGGAAGGAGGCTCAAGCCAACGACCCAGATGTCAGCCTGGTAAGGGATCTGATCACTCAAGAACACGCCAACATGGGCTCTGATGCCTCATCAAATGCTAAGCGCCTGTGGAAGGAGAAAGGGAGGTTGTTTGTCTACCAAGGTAAACTATGCAGAAGATACCTCAATCCGAGAACCCATGAACTAATCTGGCAGATTGTAGTTCCCAAGACTGAAGTCCAGATGATCCTTGAAGCGTACCATGACGATGCCGGACACTTTGGATGGAAGAGACTGGAGAGACTCCTGAAGGATCAGTTCTATTGGGTTGGAATGCGAGGCTCCATTGACAAATCGTGTAAAAACTGTGGACCATGTCACCTTCGAAGGAAAGACCATCTAACTCAGAAAGCTCCGTTGCAGCCAATTGTTACCACCAAACCTCTTGAAATAGTTGCTCTCGATCACGTGAAGCTTACCCCAAGTCGAACCGGGTACACTTACGCTCTCACCATCGTTGATCACTACTCAAGATTCCTGGTAGTCGTTCCAGTTAAGGATTTAACTGCAGAAGTCGCAGCCAAAGCGTTCCAGAGTTACTTCTGTCGCCCCCATGGGTATCCAGACCAAGTCTTGACTGACCAAGGGCCAGCCTTCGAGTCAGCTCTGTTCCAAGAATTCTTAGGGCTGTATGGGTGTAAGAAAATCCGCACAACACCTTATCATCCTCAGACGAACGGTTTATGTGAGAAGATGAACCACATAGTCATTGACATGCTCAAGACCTTACCAGTTGAGGAGAGAAATCAATGGCCAGAGAAACTTCCAGATCTCGTGTACATCTACAACCACATACCTGTCAGTTCGACAAACTACACACCTGCTTACTTGATGAGAGCAAGACCAGGTAAACTGCCTATTGATTTACAGATGGGAACCATTGAACCCACAGAAGACTCTTCTGATGAAGACTGGGTCAGCCAACGCCAAGAGAAGTACAAGAAAGTACAAGAAAGCGTGGAAAGAAACCTTGAGATCAGTAGAACCAAACAAGAAAAAGACTTCAACAAGCACGCCTCAGCTGAACCATTAGCTACAGGAGACTTAGTGCTCAAAAGAAAAAGAAAAACCAACAAATTGGATAACAGTTGGGAATCTATACCCTACACTGTTATGCCGTCACACTATGACAACTCAAAAACTTGTGTTATTAGTAAAGACAATGGGAATACTATTGCGACTGTTTCAAGGGACCATTTGAAGAAATGTCCGCCACAGTTAATCCCACAAGCAACCAGTTACCCTACAGTAACTACAGATGAAGAAACAAAAGAAAAACTAGTCCTTACAGACATTGGATACTTACCAGCTGATTGGCCACAATTAGGAGAAGCATTCCTCATACCAGTTATGCATTTCTACCAGCCTGTAGAAGATCAGCCAATACCAAATCCAATTCAACAAGTCCAACAAGAACAAGTCCAAGTGCAAGAATTGCAGCCTGTTATATTGGAACCTGAGATTCCTGTAATCGGTCAACCTGCTAGTCCCACAGTAAGAGAAGCCATTCCTATTCAACTACCTACAGAGGTTAGTCCAGTTGATAGACTCCGCACTTACTATGGTCTACCACAAAGCAGACATAGAGAATTAAGAACCACTTCGTACACTACACCAACAGCTTTGGAAACACCCACACTACGCAGATCCACACGTAGTACCTTAGGTCAACCCCCACACAAACTTGGAGAATGGGTTTAAAATGTAGTGGAATATTACCTGTAAGTGTTTGTAAATAGTTATCCTGTTTTCAAAACCTGTAAAAAGTAGTGTACAGAAGGGTGGAGGAACTGGGCTCTGTCCCAAGTATACTAAGTTGGGGACAGAAAGCGCCTGGTAAGGTATAGAAGGTTAGTACCCGGCCTCCCAAGCAGAGACACCCGTAGGGAATGTATAAAGTTTACCGTGTATCCCTGGACTTTACCTTTTTCCCCTTTTCATAAACTTTGGACAATTGTCACAGGACTTGTATGACCACTAACTTTACCTTTTCCAGCCTGCGGCAGATGGACTAGTGCCGTACGGACTGCTTTTCACCTTTTTCATATTTTTCACTTCCTTTTCAGTGATTTTTGTGTTTTCTTTAAGACTCTGTAATTAACTGTTTATAAAATGCTTGGTGTTAAGTTGTAAAAAGAACTTTTTGCTCAGCCGGGAGAATTGAGGTTAACTAAGGGGGAATGTGGCACCCTGGCACCTGTTGGGCACCACAGAACCCTTGGGGCACAAATGGAGTATGTAACAGCAAAGCAAACCCACAAACACCACAACACCTTAGAAAACCTGGTTTCGCCCCGAGCCTCTAGGGGGAGCTCCACTGGCCCCTTTGAGCCAGTTCCCCCTATAAATAGAGTCTTGGAGGGAGAAACTCCAGAGTGTGTGCAGTCGCTACAAGAGCTGCCAGCCTGTGTGAAACCTCCACCCTATGAGGAACACACTAGGCCTAACCAGCCTGCTAGCAAGTGAGGAAATCCGTGCAATTGGGATAAGAGGAAGAAGGAGAACACCTCTCAGGAACATAGAGTTATTCTGACTCTTTCCTTAATAACCGGTTACTGGAACCGAAGCTGTGAGAACCACCAAGCTATCACAGAGAACCAGCACCATCAACAGGAGGTTTAGCCACCTGTTCCACCTGATGCACCCATCCACGAGAGCCCAGGGAAGAGTACTGATCCTGCTCAGACCCTTTTACAGTGTCCTCAGTGCTGTTAACCAGGTGAAGCAAGTTCCATTAAACACACTGCCCGGTCCGGCTGGATTCCACATCCACCCGACCTTAGCACCAGAACTAGAGAAAGGAAGCCTAACACTGCTTGCTGTGAACCTCCAGAAGTGCCAACTTCACTATCCCGGTCCGAGTGTACCTGATTACCATCCAGTAAAGGTACCTAAAAGAGACTTTGTATGGTTGTACGTTACTCCTGGATTCAGCGCGCAGCATCCCCGCAGCTGCCTCACAACATCTTGCGCAGCTCCCGGCTCCGGGGACTCCCGCTCATCCTGTGGGGAGCGTCCCATCTAGCTGCTTAACATCCCCCGGAGAACCCGCAGCGCTGGTAAAGTTACCAGAACACCCGCAGGTGGCGTCACGAAGACAAATCACCCCTACTGTTCCGCCATTTCCCCTATTGATCTGGACCACCGGGCCTACACCACCGCAGGTGCGGTTCCATGACTGGAGGAGAAGCAACGCCCGCTACGTGTACCCCCGGCTACGGTGAGTCATATGTATATGCGTGTGTGTGTGTATGTATGTGTGTGTATGTATGTATGTGTGTGTGTGTGTATGTATGTATGTATGTGTGTGTGTGTGTGTGTGTGTGTGTGTATGTGTGTATGTATGTATGTGTGTGTGTTTGATGATGATGATGATTGCTGTGTGTGACTAATGATGGCTGGGTATGTGTGCATGTGACTGATGATGATCATGGCTGTGTATGTGTGCGTGTGACTGAGGATGATCGTGGCTGTGTATGTGTGCGTGTGACTGAGGATGATCATGGCTGTGTATGCGTGCGTGTGACTGAGGATGATCATGGCTGTGTATGTGTGCGTGTGACTGAGGATGATAATGGCTGCGTATGTATGCATGTGACTGAGGATGATCATGGCTGTGTATTTGTGCGTGTGACTGAGGATGATAATGGCTGTGTGTGCGTGTGACTGAGGATGATCATGGCTGTGTATGTGTGCATGTGACTGAGGATGATCATGGCTGTGTGTGCGTGTGACTGAGGATGATCATGACTGTGTATGTATGTGTGTGACTGATGATGATCATGGCTGCGTATGTGTGCGTGTGACTGAGGATGATCATGGCTGTGTATGTGTGCGTGTGACTGATGATGATCATGGCTGTGTATGTGTGCGTGTGACTGAGGATGATCATGGCTATGTATGCATGCGTGTGACTGAGGATGATCATGGCTGTGTATGTATGTGTGTGACTGATGATGATCATGGCTGTGTGTGTGTGCTTGTGTGAATGATGATGATGGCTGTGCGTGTCTGTGACTGGTGATGGTGATGCCAGTGGTGGCTGTGTGTGAGTGATGATGATAATTGCCGGCGGTGATGGCTGTGTGTGACTGATGATGATGATGGCGCTTGCAGCAGTGGTGGTTGTGTGTGACTGATGATGATGGCGGTGGTGGTGGCTTTGTGTTACTGATGATGATGATGGTGATGGTGGTGGTGGCTGTGTGTTACTGATGATGATCATGGTGGTGGCGGCTGTGTGTTACTGATGATGATCATGGTGGTGGCTGTGTGTGATTGATGATAACGGTGGTGGTGACTGTGTGTGACTGATTATGATGATGGCGGTGGTGACTGTGTGTGACTGATGATAACGGCGGTGGTGACTGTGTGTGACTGATTATGATGATGGCGGTGGTGACTGTGTGTGACTGATGATGACGGCGGTGGTGGCTGTGTGTGTATGATGATGGTGGCTGTGTGTGCTTGTATGATGATGATGATGCCTGTGTGTGTATGATGATGATGAGAATGATTTTTATGATGATGGTGACTGAAAGACATACTCTTTCGCCCACCCACCTCAGCACCTTCCTCCCACCCACCTCAGCATCTCCCGCCCACCCACCTCAGTCTTCCGGCTGCTGCGGGTGGCCTGAGGGGGTCTCAGAATCCCGCCCTGTCACGTGCTGTGGAGGGCAAGCGAGGCCCTGAGAGCAGTGAGGAGGAGTTGCTACCGGATGTCATCAGGAGAAGATCCCGCGGCGGAGGACCAGGCAGCTCATTGCTGGCGCCGGTATGGTACTGTAACTTAAGTGGCGATTACCGGGTCCGGCGGGGGAACAGCAGCACAGACAGTGAGGCAGGGTCCAGGCACTGAGGGTGTGTACTGGGCTCTGTGTGCGCTGTGGGCTCTGTGTGCGCTGTGGGCTCTGTGTGCACTGTGGGTTCTGTGTGCACTGTGGGCTCTGTGTTCACAGTCCCATGGGCTCTGTGTCCAGGATGGGGGCATTACTACAAGAAGAGGACCAGGATGGGGACATTAGTAGAAGATGAGGACCAGGATGGGGACATTAGTACAAGATGAGGGTCAGAATGGTTGACATTAATATACGATGGGGACCAGTATGGGGACATTACTACAAGAAGAGGACCAGGATGGATGACATTAATATACGATGGGGACAGTCCTACAAGAAGGGGACCAGGATGGGGACATTCCTACATAAAGGAGATTAGGGTGGGGACATTCCTACAAGAAGATCAGGATTTGGGCATTACTACATTGAGCAAAAAAAATCTGGTGTTGCTAAAATGTCACTTAGTCCTACAATGAATGCGGCCCCCCTATATAAATTTTTTTCTATGTGCGGCCCACCAGCCCAGCTGAGTTTGAGACCCCTGTCTTAAAAGAATGGGCCATGAAGGCACTGCAAACCCTTGTGACCGCAGACTCTGCATCCCAGTTGTGGCAAGTCAGCACCTCCCCTCTGAAAGTGGCACCCTCTTCTTTGACAGCAGCAGAGGCTAATGGACAGGCTGTGACACCTGGTGCTTCTGATGACCTCCGCTCCCAGGTGCAACAGCTAAGTAAAGATGTGGCCATGATCTTAAAGGCCATGCAGCTCAAGCCGGAGCCCAAGTCATCAGGAAAGATCCAGCTAGCCGACAGCCCCAAGGACGTCCCGTGGATGCGAGGAAGGAAGGATCAATGACCGCTACGACTCATCAGGACAACCCATCTGCCGCCGTTGCAACAAGGCGGGCCACCTTTCCAGGTCATGTAGTCTAAACCAGCAACCCCTGGGGCCGATGGCCAACCCCCAGGAATAAGATGACCAGGCCCATCTGACTATCATTATAGATATGTGGGAGGACGGCCAATCCTGTCTATCACGCTGGATGATATTCCCACATCTGCACTATTGGACACTGGCTCGCAGGTGACAACTATACCACATATCCTTTATAAGAGGTTTTGGGCTTATACTGAGCTCACCCATCCAGATCCAGACCTTACTATTTATGCTGTAAATGGGTTACCAGTAAACCAAGTAGGGTTTAGAGAGGTAACAATAAAAGTGGTCAGGGTGGAGCCAAAGGGCCAAGGACTTATTGTGGTTGAAACTGATCCTAATGAAAGAAATCAGCAGATGATACTAGGCACAAATGTAATTGAAAATTGTCTAGGTGAAGTGCTGTTTTTACTCCAACAGATTGCTGAAACTGCCAGCATTAGGCAGCAGAGGGTCCTACAGAAGGAAATTAGAGGCCTCATGCAGAGACAACTACAGAGGTAGTGAAAAAAAGACATTCCTTGACACTTTTCCCAGACGGTTTGGATGTTCCCCCTGTGGAAAATGTGTCGCATGCCCCAATATTGTTAGAACAGATACATTTACGAATGCTTCAGGATCTAGAACTTATGAGATCAGGAAGAACATTAATTGTAATACCACGGGCGTTATCTATCATGCTACGTGCCCCTGTTCTAAGATTTATATTGGCCTCACTACACGAGCTCTGAAATTAAGAGTAAGGTTGCCTTCACATTTGTGGACCCCTCCGCAGCGTTCTGCGGAGGGGATCCGCAATGTGAGCGCAGCACCGCCAGCCCCTATCTTTATAATGGGAGTGCACGGTGCTGCGCTTGACAGCACATGACCGTGCGCACCCATTCAACCATCCGCCTGCGCACAAATCACACACTCTCGCCCGCACCAGGGACACAACATGTTGCGTCCCTGGTGCGGGCGAGAGTGTGTGATTTGTGCGCAGGCATCCGCCTGCGCACAGATCACATATGGGAGTGACTGGGTGCGCACGGTCATGCGCTGTCAAGCGCAACACCGTGCACTCCCATTATAAAGATAGGGGCTGGCGGTGCTGCGGCTCACATTGCGGATCCCCTCCGCAGAACGCTGCAGAGGGGTCCGCAAATGTGAAGGCAGCCTTAGAGAACATGTTTTGGCTATAAATGCAATGAGTGACTGATGATATATCCAGCCTTAAGA
>JARQOC010000005.1:393432478-393508009 GCA_033576535.1 Allobates femoralis
CCCTATAGGGTGGCTATGTGTGTGTGTCCCTGTGGGGGGGTCTGTGTGGTGTGTGCGTGTCTCTTTGTGGTGTGTGTGTCCCTGTGGGGTGAGTGCATGTGTCCCTATAGGGTGGCTATGTGTGTGTCCCTGTGGGGGGGTCTGTGTGGTGTGTGTGTGTTATGTGTGTCTCTTTGTGGTGTGTGTGTGTGTCCCTGTGGGGTGAGTGCATGTGTCGCTATAGAGTGTGTGTGTGTGTCCCCTTGGGGGTGTGTGTGTGTCTCTGTGTTGTGTGTGTCTCTTTGTGGTGTGTGTGTTTGTTCAGGTGCATGGTGAGTATCCAATGTTGGGGCTGCACTTTAGCGACTATACACTTGCTGTTACTCTTTGTGTGCGTGTGGTGTGTATACATGTCCCCGTGCGTGGTGAATATCTCATTTTGGGGCCCCACCTTAGTGACTATATGCTGGTATGTGCTGTTAGTCTTTGGCGCTGTCATTAAGCCACTCTCATTCACAACTGTCAACTAGTAACTGTCACTTTTTCCCCATTATGTAGATAGGGGCAAAATTGTTTGGTGAATTGGAGTGCGCAGGGTGAAAATGTCGCCTCACAACATAGCCTATGACGCTCCCGGGGTCCAGACGTAGGACTGTGGAAAATTTTGTCTCTATAGCTCACAGCTGTCGATTTTCCTCCAACATTTTTCCATTGACTTTTTCCCCATTATGTAGATAGGGGCAAAATTGTTTGGTGAACTGGAACGCGCAGGGTTAAAATTTCGCCTCACAACATAGCCTATGATGCTCTCGGGGTCCAGACGTGTGACTGTGCAAAATTTTGCGGCTGTAGTTGCGACGGTGTAGATGCCAATCCCGGATATACACATACACATACACACATACACACACACACACATACACACATTCAGCTTTATATATTAGGCTGGGGTCACAGTAGTATTTTTCACATGCGTTTATGGAGACCTGCGTTTTCAAAAACGCATGTAAAAAACACACCCATAGGCCCCTATGTTAAAAAACGCATGCCCTAATAGCAAAAAAGCATGTGTGACAGTACCATGCGTTTTTGGTTCATTTCCAAAAACGCATGCGTTTTTTAATAAGGTAGACCAGAGGTAACCAGAAGGTAACAACTCTACCCATTTACTACCCTTCAGTACTTTACTCAGCCCATTGCATCAAAATGTCTTTCAGTTCAATGCTTTTATATCTATGTGCATTAGTCATCCACTTTTACCGCCCAATTCCCCCTCCATCACCCTTTATCCACATCAGTCCCTCTCTACTTCCTTTTACTATGTCCTGCTCTCATACTCTCTTCACCCTACTCAATAATCTAAGCCTGTCATTCCAGGGTCTTGCATCAACAAAAACAATGTCATAGAGCCAAACATAACTCCCTCCTTCTCTTTCTATTACTGCTTATGTCAGGTGATATTTCTCCCAATCCTGGTCCACCCTCTTCCAACTTCAACCCCCCCCACGTCTCACACAGAAATCCCAGTAACCTTATTATCATTACCTGCACACCTTCATCTCCCTCTTTTAAATGTGCCCTCTGGAATACACGGTCCGCATGCAACAAACTTCCCTTTATCCACAACTACTTTCTCACTAACTCTCTTAACCTTTTGGCCCTTACTGAAACCTGGATCCAGGACTCAGACACCGCCTCCCCTGCTGCTATCTCCTACGGCGGTCTACACTTCTCTCATTCCCCAAGACCTGGAAACAGACGTGGTGGTGAAGTTGGCCTACTCCTGTCCCCACAATGTACTTTCCAGGTCATCCCCCCCGCTCCATCACTCTCATTCCCTTCTTTTGAGGTTCACACCATTAGGCTGTTCCGTCCCCTCCCCCTCAGAGTAGCGGTGGTATATCGCCCCCCAGGTTCACCCACCAACTTCATCGACCACTTCTCCGTGTGGCTGCCGCACTTCATGTCCTCAGAATTACCAACCCTCATCCTGGGAGACTTTAACATCCCCATAAACAGCCCCAACTCCACATCTGCATCCCAGCTCCTATCTCTAACCACTTCTCTTGGCCTCTCGCAACTCTCAACCTCTAAGACACATAAGGATGGTAACACCCTTGACCTGGTCTTTACCCGACTCTGCTCTACATCCTCCTTAGACAACTCATCTCCTTCTCTCTCTGATCACAACATTCTCTCCTTCACACTCACAAACCCTCGCCCATCACAGCATAGTCCGGCCTGTCACACATTCAGAAATCTACAGGCCATCAACCCTCATACACTCACAGACTCTCTTCTCTCATCACTGTCCCCTATCTCCTCCTTCTCCTGCCCCAATCTGACTGTGAATTACTATAATGAGACTCTCAAAAGTACCCTGGACCAAGTAGCGCCCCTCACCCTCGGAACCTCCAAACACAGAGTAAAACAGCCTTGGCTCACATCACAAACTCGATTCCTCCAGCGATGCTCGAGGAGTGCCGAATGCCTATGGAGGAAAACTCGCTCACCAGGAGACTTTATCCATTATAAATTCATGCTAAAAACCTACAACTCTGCCCTTCACCTCGCCAAACAGACCTACTTCACCACCCTGATCTCCTCACTAGCCAACAACTCAAAGAAACTTTTTGACACCTTTCACTCTCTCCTCAGTCCGAAAGTGCAGGCTCCTATCACTGACCTCTGTGCTGATGATCTGGCCTCTTACTTCACAGAGAAAACAGAAAACATCCGTCAGGAAATCAGCTCCCAACCTTCAAGTGTTTCTACTCCCATCTGTCCCCACATCCCCTCTGGCTCACTGTCCATTTTTGACCTAGCCACAGAAGAAGAAATCTCCAGGCTCCTCTCGTCCTCACTTCCCACTACATGCACCTCTGACCCCGTTCCCTCATACCTACTCCATAACCTCTCTTCAGTGGTCACCACTCACCTAACCACAATCTTCAATCTCTCCCTCTCCACTGGCATCTTTCCCTCCTCCTTCAAACACTCTATTATTACTCCACTACTAAAGAAAACATCCCTTGACCCATGCTGCACAAATAACTACAGACCTGTCTCCAACCTCCCCTTCATCTCAAAACTCCTGGAGCGCCTGGTCTACACCCGCCTCACCCATTACCTCGCCACTCACTCTCTTTTAGATCCATTGCAGTCTGGCGTCCGCCCCTTACACTCTACAGAAACTGCCCTCATCAAAGTGACCAATGACCTTCTGTCAGCAAAACGTAATGGTGACCACTCTCTGCTCATCCTCCTTGACCTCTCTGCGGCTTTTGACACTGTTGACCACCATCTCCTACTCTCTATGCTGCACTCCATTGCCATCAAGGACACGGCTCTCTCCTGGTTCTCTTCCTATCTTTCTGACCGCTCTTTCAGTGTATCATTCTCTGGCTCCACTTCCTCCCCTCTTCCTCTCACTATTGGGGTCCCTCAGGGCTCAGTCCTTGGCCCTCTCCTCTTCTCTCTCTACACAGCCCCGATTGGACAGACCATCAGCAGATTTGGCTTTCAGTACCATCTCTATGCTGATGACACACAATTATACACTTCAGCTCCTGACCTTACTCCCGCTCTAATAAAGAACACCAATGACTGTCTAACCGCAGTCTCCAATATCATGTCTGCTCTCTATCTGAAACTCAACCTTTCCAAAACTGAACTTCTTCTGCTCCCACCCTCTGCCAACCTCCCTAAACCTGACATCTCTCTCTCGGTGTGCGGCACCACGATAACACCTAGTCAGCAGGCTCGCTGTCTCGGTGTTTTGATGGACACTGATCTCTCTTTCACCCCATATATACAATCTCTCACCCGCTCCTGTCGCTTGCACCTGAAAAATATCTCTAGAATCCGCCCCTTTCTCACCATGGAAACAACCAAAACCCTCACCGTGGCCCTGATTCATTCCTGCCTTGACTACTGTAATTCTTTACTAGCTGGCCTCCCCCACAGTAAGCTTTCCCCTCTCCAGTCTATCCTCAATGCAGCATGAATACAAACTTATCCATATATCAGGGTCACCCACCACGGAAGATGAGTGCCCTGTCAGCGCTCAGTTATATATAACTAACAGAGAAAAAAGGAGCAATAGCTAATTCAATTTAAAGTGCTTTTTATTTATTTGATCTGGAACAGGATGGGAGAGGGCGGATCTGAGCCCCAGAGAAAGGGAGGTACATATCCATATTATTACATGGTCATGCAAGACCTATGATACATGTTATGGCTGCAAGTACATTCTGTTCTTGGTAACAATGGACAGGCATCAACACTAAAAATACAATAATCACAATATTGCACTATTGTTATGCACCATTTACAGTAGTATTATAGCTTTCATACATAATCTCTATGTGTGTTACACTTGTACATACATCCTAATCCAGGATCTATCCATATTGATTCAAACCAGTAATCTGAAAGCTTATTATCTCATAAAGTGCATAAATAGTGCAGTAGCTAGAAAGGGGGAGCTATTGAGCCAGCAACCCCTAACATATTCAGCATAGAGCCCAACTTATATCAAAACCAAGCATTGTACAGCCATTATAGTTACCACCGCCGCAGATTCTCAAGGCCCAGAGGGAGGAGGAGAAGGAAAGTCAGGGCTGCAACCCCGACGCCGTTTCGTGGCTAGGGAAGCCCTTACAGCCACTTCATCAGGGGGAATGATGTGGCATTGTTGCGGTCTCCATTTTATGCTGGCCGCCTGTGAGCGCGTCACCCGAAACCGGAAGTGACGCCTATGGCCAAAATCACATGACCGGAAGTGACGCCGCGCAACCCCGCTCCAATCAGAGCGGAATCGCCGGCACCACCCCCAGCCACCTGACTCCAGCCCCAAGTATCCCAGGAAACCCGCTCAACTCCGCCCCCAGAATGCAGGCCATGCCAGCCCCAATCTAGGGACGCGTCACCAGGATCAGCTGTGCAGGGGGAAGGCTGCATCAGGGAGTGGAGGAGCAGGCACCAGGGACACGGAGCCGGTACAGACCACGTGATATACATCACATTATAGAACACAGTGATTCAGTGCACCACATATATCATAAGACTCAAGAATCACATATAAGTCCACAGTGGTTATCCATGTTATAGTATTCAATATTCCACATTTGGTTCATTGAGTCTCTTGTGTTGCTTGTTGGTCTTGCGATCAATGATCCATCACTGTGTCCATGTATAGTCCATAAAAAACACAGGAGGCCACATATCCCCTTTCAGAAGACACCACAACTGCCTGTAAACTACAGATAAAAACCCATGATAGAATATATAAAACCAAGGGTCCAAAATGGACCTTTTACAATCAAAAATGGGTATAACCCAACTTATCGGACAATGATAGCTAAAGGAACGAGGCAAAGGAAAGTTTTTCATTTAACCCCCGCGGTGACATAGTGTCCAACGTCACTATCCACCGCGTCTCAGATTGTAACAGCAATTTCCTCAAATCACCACCACGGATCCCACCGTGGATCACATCAATCCCTCTAAAGAGGAGCGATGTGGGGTCACAATTGTGGTGTTCGAGGAAATGCCTGGGTAGCGTTTTAAGGGTTAGTTTATCTTCAACCTGTGCCGCCGCCAGAACGCCACACACGTGTTCCCTGACCCTCCTCCGTAGCTCCCTAGAAGTAATACCAACATATATCAGTTGGCAGGGGCACGTGGCGTAATATACCACGTGACTCGACCCACATGATATATATTCTTTGATTTCATAATCTCTAGAGCCATCGGAGGAGGAGAAAGAACCCACGCGCTGGACGTTCGGGCAGGCGACACAGTGACCACACGGTGTACTGCCCCTTCTCCGGGGACCAGTGTACCCAAATGGGTTAGGCGGAATTGGAACATAGTGACTATTAACCAATATGTCACGTAGGTTCCTTGAGCGTCGAGCTGTCACAAGAGGTCTTTCAGGTATTACCTCCCTCAAGATAGGGTCGGATTGGAGAATTGGCCAGTGCCTATTCAATATATCACGAATAGAGCCCCAACTTTGATTAAAAGTAGAAATAAATCTGGGAGGCTGCATGTCTCCCCTCTCCACATTTCTTTGTTTGTAAAGGAGCTCATGTCGTGATATATGCTTTGCTCTCAAGTATGCCCTCTTAATCGACCTATTACTATAGCCCCTTTCTCTAAAGCGTTGTTTCAAATCAATTGCTTGTCCCTCAAATGCCTCCTCAGACGAACAAATGCGCCGCATTCTAAGAAATTGACCAGTGGGGATGGCATTAATGGTAGATGTCACATGAGCCGAACTCGCATGAAGTAAAGCGTTTACAGATGTTGACTTACGATAGACATCTGTATTCAGTATGTTATCCTGACCTATAGTCATACTGATGTCCAAGAAGTCAATCTGTTTTATGTCAGATTTATATGTTAACCTGACATTGATACTGTTCATAGCGAGGCGGCCCATGAAGACTTCGAGCTGCCCCGCAGTGCCCCCCCACAAAATCAGCAAGTCGTCAATATACCTCCACCAGCACTGCACATGGGCATCGGCCGGCCCGCACACCCTCGCACAACAAACCCCTCTCCCAGTAACCCAGGAAGAGGTTTGCGTACGAGGGGGCACAGGCCGCGCCCATGGCAGTGCCGCGCGTTTGGAGGTAAAACTGATCTTTAAATACAAAAAAATTGTGGGTAAGGGCAAAGCGGAGCAGCCAGGATCACCTATCTAGCAAACCGTTACTCAGATGTTTCTGCTCTGTGCCAGTCACTACATTGGCTACCCATTCACTATAGGATCAAATTCAAATTGCTCGTTGTCACCCACAAAGCTATTCATGGTGCGGCACCTCCTTACCTCTCCTCCCTCATCTCTGTCTACCACCCCACCCGCCCCTTTGTTCTGAATGTGACCTCAGACTAACATCAGCATTAATCCGAACCTCCCATTCCCGACTCCAAGACTTCTCTCGAGCTGCACCAAACCTCTGGAATGCTCTACCCCAAGAAATTAGGACCATCCACAACTTGCATAGCTTCAGACGCTCCCTAAAAACACACCTCTTCAGGGCGGCCTATCCTTCTCCCTAACAGTAGTCACCTAAACATAAGATATTCATTGTTATAAGCCCCTGTACTTTGTGTTCCCATCCCGTCTTAGATTGTAAGCTCCTTCGAGCAGGGTCACCTTCATTTTTTTGCCTTTTTATTGTTTTTCCTGAGTTGATTCTATGTTTATTGTATGTAACTACTGTTCTGCATTACCTTTCTGTACCGTATATTTTTCTTATATGTACCATTGTACTGTAAAGCGCTGCGGAATATGTTGGCGCTATACAAATAAAGTTTTATTATTATTATTATTATTATTAATAAGGGGCCTTATGGGAAACGCATGCAAAAACGCATGTACAATTAGTGCCATTCAAAAACGCATGCATTTTCTATAGGAGCCCATGTTAAAAAAACGCATGCGTTTTAGAAAACGCATGCGTTTTTTAACATGGGCTCCTATGGAAAACGCATGCGTTTTTGAATGGCACTAAAAGGTACTAATGTACCATGCGTTTTTGCATGCGTTTTCCATAGAGACCCATGTTATAAAAACGCATGCGTTTTCTACAAAAACACATGCGTTTTTCAAAACGCACCAAAAAATAGTACATGCACTATTTTTTAGTGCAGATTTAAAAACGCAGCCAAAAACGCAGGGAGCCATCACACACCTTAAAAAACTCATGCTGACATGACAAAACGCATGTTAAAACGCATGAGTTTTTAAAAGGCACTAAAAAACGCATGCCAACTGTGACCCCAGCCTTAGATGAGAAAAAATTTTAAAACGTACGTTTTTTTCAAAAAACTCAAAATTCTTATATTTTTTTTAAATCTGAAGTTCTTAGTACACACATTGGCCAATGTCTGTTTGCTCATCGACTGCGACAAAGTGACTTCAGGTCCGATGAGTCCTAACGCTGACACCCAAGTCCTCCTTGTCCACCCTACCCCACTACTAAGTGGGCGGACACCATCTAGACCAGGGGTCTCAAACACGCGGCCCGAGGGCCGCATGCGGCCCTTGGGGCTCCACTATGCGGCCCGCGGCACCTTGGACAACTTAATGATGCATCACCCCAGTGCAGGGGGCTGCTGCAGTCCCGGCTGTGTGATGACTTCCGTCTGCGGCACTAACAAGCTCTACCACTCAGCAAGATCAATGCAAGCTGCCAGCCAATGAGAGGCCCACAGCTGATGGTGGAATATGACATCACATGCGGGCCTCTGCATGGCAGATTGCATTGATCTTGCTGAGCAACAGAGCTTGTCAGAACGGCGGCTGGAGGAAGTCATAGCACAGCGGAGGCCGGAAGTCAGCATAGCGGGGACCACGGCGGCCCCCTGCACTGGAGCGGTGCATCATTAAAATGAGAAAAGTGTGAGTGTGTGTGTGTGAGGGTGTGAGTATGTGAGTGAGGTGTGTGTATATGAAATTGTGTGTGAGCTTCAGTGTGTGTATGTGTGTGTGTGGATGTGTGAGAGTGTGTGTGGGTTTTGTGTGAGGGTGAATGAGTGTGTATTTGAGTGTGTATAAAGAAGGTAAAACAGGATGGGGGCACCACTGTAAAAGTAGATCAGGATGGGGACATCAGTACAAAAGGGAACCAGGATGAGGGAATTCACTACTAAAGGGGATCAGGATGGGGGACATTACTACTAAAGATGATTGGGATGGGGACATCACTAGAAAAGGGGATCAGGATGGGGGACATCACTAGAAAAAGGGATCAGGATGGGGGGACATCACTAGAAAAGGGGATCAGGATGGGGGGACATCACTAGAAAAAGGGATCAGGATGGGGAACATCACTAGAAAAGGGGATCAGGATGGGGGACATCACTAGAAAAGGACATTACTACAGGATGGGGACATTACTACAAGAAGGGGGATCAGGATTTATTCTTTACTACATTGAGCAAAAAATATTACTTAGTCCTACAAGGGATGCGGCCCCCCGCTATTAATGTTTTTCTATGTGCGGCCCACCAACCCTGCCGAGTTTGAGACCCCTGATCTAGACCCTATATCACCAGTAGGCAATGAGGGTGCAAATTGCAGCAAGGAGCCAGCAACTCCATAAGATACAAATGATGTACATATGCTGGCAAGCTATATATATATATATATATATATATATATATGAGAAAAAATTTAAAAACTTACGTTTTTTTCAAAAAACTCAAAATTCTTTATTTTTTTTAAAATCTGAAGTTCTTAGTACACACATTGGCCAATGTCTGCTTGCTCATCGACTGCTAACTATATGTTTTCTCATATATATATATAGCTTGTCAGCATATGAACATCATTGGTAGTAGTTGAGTGCTGCAGAGTACTTTTTTCTAGTTATTTGAACCAGCGTCCCTGCTGGCACCAGTTCACATTAGTCTGTGAGTGCTGTGCAGTTTTTTTTCTGTTTTATATGTATATATACACACATGATTGGCAATGCTGCTGTGAACTTTTTTCTGTATATTGTTCAGTATTGAAGCTTGCACCAGTTCAGACTAGACCTAGAGTGCTGTGTAGCTTTTTTTGGTTTATATATATATATCTACTAGGCAATTGCCTAATTGTGTCAGTCTGAGGCCGAAATCGCGCGCTAGTGCTCATTGGTCGCCTCCAGCCGCGGCGACCAATGAGCGCAGCGTATGCAAAAGAGCCGCGCGTGGAGGTCCGCGCGAGCCAGCCGGGAGATGACCGGCATCATTCAAATCCCCCGCCAAGCTGTGCTACGTCCCTGATTGGTCGCTGCGGCGGATGACCAATCAGCGAAGCAGCGCGTATTTGAAAACTATGCTCCATACAAATTGCGCACCAAGCCGTGCGCCGCTTCTCTGATTGAGAATGAGAGACTTGGTTCGCGGTTCGAATGCTGCTTCGCTCATTGGTCGCCGTGGATGGCGGCTTGGCGGGCGGTTTGAATACCGCTTACTTAATTTGTCGCCGCAGCTGTGATATTAGCGCATAGTGTGACGCAGTTCACACCTGGCTACAAGTCTGTCGGTCAGTGTCACGAACTTCAATCCTGTATGCAAAGCTGTCAGTCAGTGTGACGCACTTCACTCCTGTGTACAAGGCTGTCAGTTAGTGTGATGCAGTTCAATCCTGTCTACAAGGCTGTCAGTCAGTGTGACGAATTTCACTCCTGTATACAAGGCTGTCAGTTACTGTGACTCAGTTCACTCCTGTCTACAAGGCTGTCAGTCAGTGTGACGCACTTCAGTTACGGTTAGTTCACACATTGTGTCAGTGACAGTCTGAACTACTTCAGTCACGTTTATACAATGGGTTTAACTGGTCGTAAGTGCAAATACGCCAATGACGATGACAGAAAAGCCGCAAAAGTAGCAAGGGAACAACAACATCGACACCAAGAGACACCACAACAAACTGCTGTGAGACAAGCACAGGATGCACAATCTCACAGACGTCGTCGGCAACAGGAGACACTACAACAAACTGCTGCCAGACAAGCCCAAGATGCCGAATGTCCTAGACAATGTCGACTGAATGACTCTCCAGAAGTCAGGGCAAACAGACAACAACATGTTCGCAACATTTATACAACACGAATGCTCTACCAACTAAGGCAAGTCCAGGAGAATATTCAACAACTTGCATTTTACGTCACAAATGATGAAGCAACAGTTATTCAACACTACTGTAGGAATATGAATGTAGTTTGCTCTACATGCAACTCTAAATTTTAATGATGAAAAACCATCTGACAATAAGTTTACTCAATGCTGCCAAAAAGGGAAAGTTATGCTGCCAAGACCTCAGTACTCAGTTCTGTTTGAGCAATTGATGACAGGAACACATCAACACAGTAGAAATTTTATAGACAATATCAGAAGCATCAACAGTTCTCATGCGTTTGCTTCATTTGGTGCCAACATTGCACCACCACCTGGATTCTGACCGTATTGTTTTAAAATTCATGGCCAGATCTACCATCGCACTGTAACACTTTACCCAGAAATAGGAGAACCACCAAAATTTGCACAATTATACATCCTTGATGCAAATGAGGCTACAGAACAAAGGGTGAATCTGAAAGAAAACGAAAAGTGTAATGCTGAACTGATGAATCTCATTGCGGTACATTTACAACAAATCAGCCCATTTGCTGCTGCATAACTAAAAGGGCCACTTAATATGGTGGTTATGGTGGTCTCCGCAAGGATTCTGCCGCAGGGCTAGGTCCTTTCCTGGAAGGATATCTGGCTAGTCCCATGTTTGAGACTCTTAATCAAGGCTCCATGGACTCCATTTGCATATTCAAATTTCCAAGGGGCAATGCATCATGGATTTCACTGTGTTTGAGTGCTTTAGCCGGCTGCCTGCAGTGTTTTCCTTGACTGGTCTCCCTGAGATCAGTGAGTGCTTTGTAAAGGTGTAGATGGAGAAGAGTAGAGGTCCTAGAACTGACCCTTGAGAAACACCGACAGACAGGGGATGAGGTGAGGAGGTGCTGTTGGAGAGGGAGACACTGAATGTCCAGTCTGTGAGATATGATGGAATCCAGTATAGGGCCAAGTTTGTGATTCCTTGAGATGAGAGAATCTGTAACAAGAGGGAATGGTCCACAGTGTCAAAGGCAGAAGACAGATCTAGGAGGAGGAGGACAGAATAGTGTCTCTTGCTCTTGGCAGTTTGTAAGTCATTGATAACTTTAGTTAGGGTGGTTTCAGTTGAATGATGCAGTCGGAAGCCAGATTGTAACTGGTCAAAGAGGGAGCAAGAGGAGAGGTGGGAGGACAGTTCAAAATGCACATGTTGTTCCAGCAGTTTTGAGGCATAGGGGAGAAGTGATATCGGGCGATAGCTAGACACAGAGTATGGGTCAAGGGAGGGCTATTTGAGGATAGGTGTTATTGAGGCATGTTTGAAGGATGAGGGGAGGACACCATTTGTAAGTGAAAGGTTGAAGAGATGTGTTAGGGTTGGGATGAAGACTGTGGCGAGGTTGGGGATGAGGTGGGACGGGAGTGGGTCAAGCGTGGTGACATGAGATCTTGACCGAAGGGAGGAGAGCTGAACTTCTGTCATGGTGGAGAAACTGGTTTTTGAAGAACAGGGCTGAGCAGTTATGAGGAGGGGCATAGGGGGCAGCAGGCCAAAGCTTTCTCTGATGTTATCAATCTTCTAAACCAAACAAAATCAATCTTCTGCCTGAAGAAAGAGGCAAAGTCTTCAGCAGAAATGAGAGGAGAGGGAGGAGGTGCTGGGGGATGGAGGAGGAAATTGAAAGTATTGAAAAGCTGTTTAGGGTTGTGAGACAAGAAGGATATGAGAGATGAGAAATAAGTTTGTTTTGCGACAGTGAACTTGGACTTGAAATTGGCAAGGGACTACTTGAATGCAACAAAGAACTCGGCAGAACGGGATCTCTTCCATTTCTGCTCAACTACCCTGGATGCCTGTCTCAGTTCTTTGGTAAGGCTGGTCAGCCAGGGTTGCCTGTTGATTGTATGAGTTTTGATGTGCATTTGGGGGGCAGTTGAATCAAGCACTGCTGTTATTGTGGTGTTATATAAAGTGGCAGCAGCATCTGTGCCATGTAAGGAAGCTATGTTTGTGAGAGGGAGAACGGACTCTGAGAATGAGTGTAAGTTAAGGTGTTTGAGGTTTCTGCACCCGAGGAGAGGAGAGGGAAGAGAAGGTCAATAGGTTGTGGTCAGACAGGGGAAGGGGTAAGTTAGTGAGGTTAGTAAGAGAACAGAGACGGGTGAAGATATGGTCCAGCGTGTGCCCATCTTTGTGAGTGGCTGTGAAGGACCAGTGAGTGAGGCCAAAGGAGGCAGTCAGGGATAAACTTTTGGAGGCACGCAAGGTGGAAGTGTCAATGGGCATGTTGAAGTCACCAATGATGATAGTGGGGATGTCAGCAGAAAGGAAATGAAGTAGCCAGGTGGTGAAGTGGTCAAGAAAGGTGGAGATGGCTAGCTCTGGGGGGTGGTAGATGACAGCCAGCTGGAGGTTGGAGGGGGAGTAGATGCGGACTGCGTGCACCTCAAATGAGGGAAGAGTAGCGGAGGGTGGTAGTGGAATTGGGGTAAAGTAGCAGTTATCGGACAGGAGCAAGCCAACTCCTCCACCACGTTTGTTGTTGGGGCAAGGGATGTGAGAGAGATTGAATCTGCCCTAAGAAAGTGCAGCAGGAGAGGCGGTGCTAGAGGGGGTGAGCAAGGTTTCAGTGATGCCAAGGAAGGAGAGTTTGTTAGTGATAAAGAGGTCATGGATGAATGAGTTTTTTGCAGACAAAGCATGCATTTCATAGTGCTCCATGTAGGGGGACTGGGGGAGTGGGGGCTGGATAAATGGGTATGAAGTTATCAGAGTTGCAAAAACATGTAGAGGATCGTGTTAGAAATGTTAGAAATGAGTGTGGGGATATGCTGAGGAGGGTGAGGATTTGGGGATACGTCGCCAGCAATAAGAAGCAGCAGACAGAGCATTAGAAGGTGGGAGCAGGATAGGGCATGATGTGACCGTGTGTGTCTGGAGAAAAAGACTTGTATGTGGACGAACAGTTCTGAGGAGGAGGTGAGATGGCTGGGGAGGATGGTGAGAGAAATGACAAGTTCCTTACTAGGTGGAGAGATTAGATGAGTTAGTAAGAAATGAAGTAGTGTAGGGGTGAAGGTGAAACAAAACAGAAACATTCTACTGGCTTTCTATCCCACTACCTTCCAGTCAATTTCAGTCCAATTCAAGCCTAATTCAAAGTTTTGCACTTAGAAAACTGCACTTGGAAAAATGTATTGGATCAGACTAAAGTCTTGAGCAGACTCACAGTTCTGAATATATCTTCAGCTAAGAACAATCAGGTGTGAATTAGGGGGTGGGTGGATATGGACTGACCAGATACTGAGAGTTAAACACAGGTCATAAAAGAGAGGGAGGGGTTGGAGTGACCAGTCCAAGACATGCCAAAATAATCATGAGGAATGAAACAGCATGGAAATGATAGGTAATACAATAGTAAAAGAGACAGATTACCGTATATACTCGTGTATAAGCCGACCTGTGTATAAGCCGACCCCCCTACTTTTGCCCCCAAAACCTGGGAAAACCTATTGACTCGTGTATAAGCCGAGGGTGGACCCCAGCATAAGTATACAGCCCCCAGCAGTGTGGTATACAGCAGCCTCCCCAGTGGTAGTATACAGCAGCCCCAGTGGTATATACAGCAGCCCCAGTGGTAGTATACAGCAGCAGCCCCAGTGGTATATACAGCAGCAGCCCCAGTGGTAGTATACAGCAGCCCCAGAGGTATATACAGCAGCCCCAGTGGTAGTATACAGCAGCAGCCCCAGTGGTATATACAGCAGCAGCCCCATTGGTAGTATACAGCAGCCCCAGAGGTATATACAGCAGCCCCAGTGGTAGTAAACAGAAGCCCCAGAGGTATATACAGCAGCCCCAGTGGTAGTATACAGCAGCAGCCCCAGTGGTATATACAGCAGCAGCCCCAGTGGTAGTATACAGCAGCCCCAGTGGTAGTATACAGCAGCCCCAGAGGTATATACAGCAGCCCCAGTGGTAGTATACAGCAGCAGCCCCAGTGGTATATACATCAGCAGCCCCAGTGGTAGTATACAGCAGCCCCAGAGGTATATACAGCAACCCAGTGGTATATACAGCAGCAGCCCGGAAGAAGCCGGATGAAGCCAGAGGAGCGCGATGGCGGCGGCGGGACAGCGGCAGGGTTAAGTATACTAATGTATTCTTTTACAGGATTGCGGCAGTAAGGGGGGGGCCTGTATACTGATGGGGGGGTGACTGTATAATGTATACAGTGTATACAGTATACAGTCCGAGGGGGGGACTTTTCAGCCCAATTTTTGGGGGTGGAGCTTAGAGTAGAGCGGGAGACTTGAGTGACAGTTGAGCTAATATTAGTCAGACAATGCTGGGAAGGCAGTCAGAGAGGACGTGCCTGACAGAGGTCCTGACAGGAGGGCGCCTCTTAGAGAGGGGTGACCCGGGAACCGGAGGGGACAAAGCAGGCCTGGTTGGAGCCAGCTGGGGAAGTCTGGGATTGACACTGGCATACTGGAGCCGAGGTAACCTGTAGTCTATCCCTGGTTGCAAACCGACAAGCTGTGGGACTGACAGAAGGGAGCCATAGCACCACAGACTGTACTTCACCCTCAGTCCTAAATTGGGTCTAGGACACTTTAAGGAATAGGACCAAATTCCGGTGGCGGGAGGATCAGTTCGTTGCCGTTCCCATCCATACCGGTAAGGAACCGAACGTACTTAACTGTAACAGACCCGTGGGCTGGCGTAGGAGCTCTGCAGAGTGGTTAAAGAGGTTAAAGAGGAAAACAGACCCCGAAAGCCATTAAAAGGGACCATCAACAGACTCTACAGGATCACCTTACAATCTGTGGCTACATCCCCGTTCAATCAGTCTGTGAACTGTATCATCCACCCGGTACCAGTAAAGTGACGTTTGAGTTGAATCGGTGTCTGTGATCCTTTCATCTGGCGCCCAGAAGGCCTCAGCATCATCAGAGAGGTAAGAACTACGACTCCCCTCATCCATCCCCACTGCCCTGAGGTAAAGCTCTACCTGTGGGGAGCTGTACTACTCTGAGCTGTACCTCCATCACCTTAGCGGCCGGCCGCAGCGCTGGTAACCCTATTACCAGGTACCACAGGTGGCGTCACGATACCATCCCTTCTCCCTCCATCATCATTCCCCCACCATCCCTGCCACTGAGGGTCCAGGGCACGGAACCAGGAACCGACCAGCCGTGATCCCCCCATCAAAGTGATCATCTATCCCGGTATCCGAGTACCCCTTACCCTGTTGACCGACTCAATTGCATCATAGAATTTGGGTCTAATTCAAAGTTTTGCACTTAGAGAACTGCATTTGGAAAAATGCATTGGATCAGAATAAAGTCTTGATCAGACTCATGGTTCTGAATATATCTTCAGCGAAGGGCAATCAGTATAAAAAAATGCACACATTACGTCCTGCAACTACATATGCACATACTAGTATGATCAGGGTCGGACTGGGGTGTCTGGGGCCCACCAGGGAAATTGACTCCAGGGGCCCACTCACCCGCTATATGCAAATACCTGTTAGCCGTTATACCCATTATAGCGGTTACTCCTGCACATCACTCTGCTGTCACCATTACTGCGATGTACCATTACTGTAGTGTACATTAAAGGGATACTTTGGTGAAAACAAGTTACCAACAATCGTCAGGTTCGGCAGGTGATCACTTAGTTATTGGTGGAATCCGACCAATCAAAACCACATCGTTGGAAGAATGTGGCACTTTTACCCCTTTTATTAACTGCAGCGGCCAGTAATGATGTGACCGCGGCTCCATTCATTACACTGGTCAATAGCATTTTTGGTGCCAAAGATATTTCATTGAATTTAGGGTAACTTTGGGGTGCTGATTCTGAATATGTCATCAGTTTTGCCAGATTGGCTCAAGTTTGAGATTTTTCGTAAAATGTGTAAAAAAAAAGACGTAATTTGCTACACGCGCATTAACTTTATTGATATTGTCATGAATACAATAAATTTAACAAAGTAAATGTTGATTTTAGTTTATTTTAACTAGTTTTAGAAAGTAATCTTCAAAAATGAACAAGACATGAAAGATAGACATTTAATCGCTGGAAAAGCGCTTTTTATATGATTTTCTTCTATGTGAGCTATTGGGGCAGTCACGCTGTAGATTCCAGCAGTAATCAGCCATCATATGTCTGTCCCATCTGCCTTGGTACCTTTCCTCCATCACCATAATATCCTGATGAAATCTCTCCCTTGTTCTTCGCTAAAATCTCCAAGGTTTTCTGGAAATCTGTCCAAGTGACTGTGAAGATAATGCAATTTAATGCTCATGTGTACACCCAGATTTCTAAATCTCAATAGCATGTTTTGTACCAGTTCTTCATAATTGTCTGCCTTTTGATTTCCCAAGAAGTTCTTCACTACCAACACAAAACTACACCATGCAGCAGCTTCAATGTCATTCATTTCCTTAGGAAAATTTGAATCTTTAATGAGTTTCCGAATTTGAGGACCATCAAAGATTCCTGCCTTCAGTTTTTCGCTACTAAGACCAGGGAAAGATCTGCAGATGTACATGAAGCAATTACCATCTTTGTCTAATGCCTTGACGAACTGCTTCATTAATCCTAACTTTATGTGAAGTGGTGGTAGAATGATTTTTTCCCTGTCCACCAAAGGTTTGTTCACTATGTTTGATACTCCTACTGTCAAGGTGTCCCTTGGAGGCCAATTCAGTTTCTCCCAGTGCTGATGTTTTGCTCTACTATCCCACATGCAGATGAAGCAAGGATACTTTGTGTATCCACTTTGCTGTCCAAGTAAAAAGTTGACCATTTTTAAATCAACACATATCAGCCACGAATGTTCATGGTAGCACAGTTTCTCCAAGACCATTTTGACATTTTGGTATTGTTCTGCAAGTTTAGTTGAGTGAGCTACTGGAAGAGATGCACACTGATTGCCATTGTTCAACAAAACACATTTCAAACTCCTTTTAGAACTATCTATGAAAAGCCTCCAGTCTACAGGACGATATACTTGTAAACCCATTTGCAGCATCAGGCCAGGAATATCCTTACAATATACAAGTAGGTCATCTTCACAGAAAAATGGAAGAAGTGCTTCTTCTCTGGTCCTGTAAGATGTAATTTTAGTTCCAGGCGTCAGACAATTTTTTTCACTTAGCCTTGAAGCTAAAAGTTCGGATGCACTTTTTGAGAGGTTGAGGTCTCTTATTAGATCGTTGAGCTCTCCTTGGGTAAATTGCGTAGGTGTTCTGAAACTTCCTTCATATTCTAGTTCACTTCCAGAACTAATGCTTAGCTCCATACCCTGCATTTCATCATCATCATCAGGTGGGGGAAGGTCAGGTAACATGGTAAACACAGGTACAGGCACATCTTCACAATGAGGGACAGGCCTTCTTGCAGATTCCATGTTAGGATACTCCCATTTTCGTTTCTTATGCTTATTGAATCCTTGTACTTGCACTGCACAGAAATAACAGTCATCATGATGATTTTTTTGCTCTCTCCACACCATTGGAACACCAAATTTGAAGCTTGTTCTTTGTCCTTTGCTCCATTTTCGTAATAATTCGATACATGCTTTGCACACTATGTGTGGTGCCCAAAACTTGTCTTGGTCCCCAAGCATAACCCCAAAATAGGCAAAATACACTTTTTTAACGAAGTCTGTTATGTTTCTTCTATGTTTTGGCAGTGTATATTCACCACAAATGTAACAGAATGAGTCTGGATCGTTAAGACAACTTCTTCTTGATGAGTTCATGCTTTTCACTGGAAAACAGACAACAACATAAAGTTAGTGCAAAAATCAAGCTTTGAACAAACTTTTAGAACACTAATTAACACAAAACTATATTGAGAACTGCTCAGTTCAAGTACTAATCCAAAGAAATTAATGAGATGATGCGTCGCATTTACCAACAAGTGCTATAAATAAGATACCAAAAATCTCAAAAACTTGAGCCAATCTGGCAAAACTGATAGCATATTCAGAATCAGCACCCCAAAAATACCCCAAAATCATTAAAATATTTTGGACACCAGAAAAAAAATTTTTTTTTGTTGACCTGTGTTATCATTGGAGCTCCGAGAAAAAGGCAAACACAGCGCTCACAGCCACTGAGGGAGTGAAGGGATCATGGGCGAGCTGTACATCACCTCCAGTCTAATGGTGACAAAACAAACCTATGACTAAGGCCTGTCTTTAAGGACATTGATTTAAATGTGCTTTTTAATACTTTTCTAATATAATGAATTTTTAAGAATCTAGATCTCAAGACTCTATGCTGGATATTTTTCTATTTTTTTGGACACATAATGGGGATAAAAGCTGCACATTCAGCAGTCGCACCCCCACCAACTAATACCATATCACATCCTGAGGCCATGTTTTTTACCTCGGTATTTGTAAGACAAAACCAGGAGTGGAGCAATCAGAGGTAATATGTTCTGCATTTCTCACCATCTCCTGCTTCTGTCTTATAAATACTGAGTAAAAATCTCACCAAATACTCACTGTGTAAACGTGGCCTTAGATGAGATAACTACTTGCTTTCTCTGGAGAACCTCTGTAAGTGCATTTTGCTGCTGCTGTGTCACAGGACAGGAAGGGGTTAAGCAACCAAGTTTTTAATATCTACTGGAAATAAAGAATTTTCCTCTTATTGATATCAGAAAAAAACTAATAATCAACCACAATCCACTATACCAAGACCAGTAATACCACAAAAAGGAGACATACCACCACACTGTGATCAGAGCACATATTACTACTAAACTGTGATCAAATGCTACCACGTGCAAGGTATAAATACTGCCACACCATGATAAGACCACATATAACCGACATATTGTAATTGAATAATTCCACATTCAAGGGACAAATACACAACGCCATGACCAGAGCACATAATGCCACTACATAGTGACCAATAAAATCCGGTCAACCCATAGAAGCACCACCCAGCTCAAAATGGTTTGCCGTCGTCTGCTCCTTCCCTTCTCCTCTTACCTGATAAACCACAAGTTTGGTGCCAGACCCACTACTACATGTCAATACTCTGTGGTGCCCAGCTGTTTCTTCTTCAGTGTGAATAGTGACCAATAATACTACAATAATGAAGATTAAAAAAAGCTCGGTATATTTGGTCAGTGTAAATACAGTGATTATCAGTGACATTATACACAGAAACTCTGTATATAGTGTCAGTGTACAGGTCATGCAGAGAACACCAGTGACATTATACACAGGAACTCTGTATAGAGTGTCAGTGTACAGGTGATGCAGAGATCCCCAGTGACATTATACACAGGAGCTCAGTATATAGTGTCAGTGTACAGGTAAGACTGTGATCCCCCGTGACATTATACACAGGAACTCAGTATATAGTGTCAATGTACAGGTAAGACTGTGATCCCCCGTGACATTATACACAGGAACTCAGTATATAGTGTCAATGTACAGGTAATACAGTGATCACCGGTGACATTATACACAGGAGCTCAGTATATAGTGTCAGTGTACAGGTGATGCAGAGATCCCCAGTGACATTATACACAGAAACTCTGTATATAGTGTCAGTGTACAGGTCATGCAGAGAACACCAGTGACATTATACACAGGAACTCTGTATAGAGTGTCAGTGTACAGGTGATGCAGAGATCCCCAGTGACATTATACACAGGAGCTCAGTATATAGTGTCAGTGTACAGGTAAGACTGTGATCCCCCGTGACATTATACACAGGAACTCAGTATATAGTGTCAATGTACAGGTAATACAGTGATCACCGGTGACATTATACACAGGAGCTCAGTATATAGTGTCAGTGTACAGGTGATGCAGAGATCCCCAGTGACATTATACACAGGAGCTCAGTATATAGTGTCAGTGTACAGGTGATGCAGAGATCCCCAGTGACATTATACACAGGAGCTCAGTATATAGTGTCAGTGTACAGGTGATGCAGAGATCCCCAGTGACATTATACACAGGAGCTAGCTCAGTATATAGTGTCAGTGTACAGGTGATGCAGAGAACACCAGTGACATTATACACAGGAACTCAGTATATAGTGTCAGTTTACAGGTGATGCAGAGATCCCCAGTGACATTATACACAGGAACTCTGTGTAGAGTGTCAGTGTACAGGTGATGCAGAGATCCCCAGTGACATTATACACAGGAGCTCAGTATATAGTGTCAGTGTACAGGTAAGACTGTGATCCCCCGTGACATTATACACAGGAACTCAGTATATAGTGTCAATGTACAGGTAAGACTGTGATCCCCCGTGACATTATACACAGGAACTCAGTATATAGTGTCAGTGTACAGGTGATGCAGAGAACACCAGTGACATTATACACAGGAACTCTGTATATAGTGTCAGTGTACAGGTGATGCAGAGATCCCCTTTGACATTATGCACAGGAGCTCTCTATATAGTGTCAGTGTACAGGTGATGCAGAGATCACCAATGACATTATACACAGGAACTCTGTATATAGTGTATAGTGTGCGTGGATAGGTAATACACCTACTCACCAGAGATGCATCTTGGTGAAGTCATTCATCTTCAGGTTTCTTCTTCCCCTGTCGCAGACAAATATCACGTCTTCTAGCCAGGACTCATCTCTGCAGAAAATAACAGTTATCTACTGTATAGAACTGATCACTTCCATAGCACATTCCACACTTCTCCCAAGATTTCTACACTACATCAAACGACCAAAAAGCGACATCGTGCCGCCTCGCACAGTAACAAGGCCTCCCTTTGGTTCCCCTCATGGAAAAGTAAATTATATTTCAGCAGTAATAATGTCGCCTGATTGGCCCCTACAGTAAATATGTCCCCACTTCCCACCGTATACCAATAATGTATGTTCCTCATTCTGGCCCCCATATAGTAATTACGTCTTGGGCCCCCATGTTCCCCCATTCTAGGTCCCCAGACGGACATGACAACTTCTCCAGCCATCTACATAGATTACAACAAAGACACATCTGACATCTCACATTTCCAGCCCGATCTATTCCCAAACTGGACAAACTCCTCATCCTACTGATCCCCCAATACTGAGCCGTTGCTGCTGTCCCTATTACTGCACATGCTGCGTGGTACAAAAACAGCACTCCTCTTACTGCCCCACACAATAATGTCACCACTGTGCCCTCTACATAGTAATACCACCACTGTGCCCTCCACATAGTAATACCACCACTGTGCCCTCCACATAGTAATACCACCACTGTGGCCTCCACATAGTAATATCACCACTGTATTGTATATACCACCACATGACCCCCTCCATGTTGCACAGGATCCCCTGCTTGTTGCACAGGGCCCCCTGTGTGCTGCACGGACCCCCTCCGTGCTGCACGGGACCCCCTGCGTGCTGCACGGGACCCCAGCACTTGACAACCAGCACAATGGTGGCACACTTCCGTAAGTCATCATCGGTACTGTGTATACATCGCGTTGGCAACTGTCATGTGACCAATTACACAATTCCGGTCTGCTGCTCCTTCCGGACACTGCTGTGCCTGGAAACTGAATGAGCACACATGTATTTAATATGAGCTTGTGCCTTTTACAGTCACCCTCCCCTGATGAAGCTGCACTCCAGCAGCGGAACACGTGGAGCCTGGGCGCACCTGGGACCCTCCAGCCTTTGATCCATACTCTGTGGCTGGTCTGGTCCATTACTGACCCTGGTTATTGTGGTGACTATATGACTATTTGACTGATTTGACCCATAGCTGACCACTGCTGATACCTTACAAGCCTCTAAGCCATTTCTGTGACAACACTGTTTGCATTGATTAACATGTCTATATATTTTTAGTTACCACCTGGCAACCTATGTAACAATTGTCATTATTTTGCACTAATATTATCTTATACTGTCCTCTTTGTGTTTCCAGCCAGACTTTCGCTTGCACTTGTGTTTAGATATGGCTTATTGGGTTTGGGGCTTGGGGTTTGGGGTTTGGTACAGATGTAAGATTATATACTCCTCTCCATTGCTATTACGCCAGTGTATGGCATTATTATTTCTTTCAATTCCACCAGTTATATATAACCCATTGGGTTTAACATTCAGTTGGACTTGTCATCCAGCTGATGCTTCCAGTACCGGCTTGTGGGGTTTCTGGGTTTTCATTAAACATATTAATTATCACCAAACCCCCAGATGATTTGGTCATACACTTTATAATGTTGTTTAAAGTATATTCTATTTTTCTGTGCTAATTGTACCAGCCACTGAACTTATTGTTCTATACATTTTTGCTGCGGATGTCTCATGTGTTCCTTTGTTTTTAAGTGTTTTTAACTTCCCCTGTATTTGTGCACAAAATATATAATCTCTCATTTTTTGCATATAAGCCTAAGTCTTGGGGAGGTCAGAGAAGAGGAAAATTGTTTATTTAATGATTGTGTGTGCCTCGGAGGAGGAGGAGCTTCAGTGCCTTGGAAGTGAAAGGGGAAGTCGAGACAAATCCTTAACTGCCAGGAGATCGCGTCTGAGGCCTCAAATTAGGAAAGTAACATTGAATCCTGAATGGTTGTTAGCTATACCTAAAGGGGTTATCTGTGATATTTAATAACAAAAACAAATGTGCCCAAGCACTAATGGTACCTTTACACGCCGCGACGGCAGGCTGGATACATCCCGCTACGTCACGTGCACGAGCACGCTCAAACGGCTACAAACGGTCAACGCATCACCTTTACACGCCGCGACAAGATGCGCTACGCCACGCTACATCTATAGCTAGCTACATCGCCGGGTGTGTCAAGTCGCCAGCTGTAGCTCATTTACACACCGCTACAACCAGCTACTATGGGCGTACCTGGTGCAGCAGGGCCAGCACATAGGCGTGCTACAATTGTGGATTACGAGTCGTCCGTATGCTGATAGGACGAAGCAATAACATCCTGATTGGGCAGGCAACGCAGGAGGCTGAGTAATACAGCACGCACGAGCAATTGTGTAGTGTGACTCCTCAGCTCCTTTAAATATGCCTCCCTATGCAGCGACTACCAATCGTCATGCAGCAGCTTCCACCAATGATCGCACATGGGGCGCGGTAACACGGACCCAGGGTCACGCCTTAGCTACATTGCAGCTACATCGCAGGCTGTCCCGAGTTCCCTTCCGTTGCCTCTTTACACGCCGATACAGCTCGCTACCATCGGCGTTGTAGCCATCAGTTTTCGAGCAGACCTAGGAAACAGATGTATCTGTTGCTGTAGCGTCACGTCTTCAGACGCCGCTACGACGGGCTACATTGGTGCTACAAGCTACATTTGTAGCCTGTAGCGGGATGTATCCAGCCTGCCGTCGCGGCGTGTAAAGGTACCATAACAGGCAGGTAGCTGCCACCTACCTGCCTGCTGTGCCTGGCACCATTTACTCTGCCACAGGGCAGGCACAGACTGCTCCTGCCAAGGACAGCATGGCAGGGTAAACAGAGTGACGGATTCTTTTCTGCTCTGTGGAAGTGGGCACATAACCGACGTCATGATGATGGATAGCCGGCTCCTCGCTACCTAATTGGGGGAGCCGGCTGTCAATCAGCATGACATCGGCTATGCTTCTGTCGACAGAGTGGAGAAGCTGCTTCATCTATTGATGTGACATCAGCGAAAGTGACAAAATCGCTGACAGTTGCGGTCTAAGACCGCTCCGTGTTGGCAGTCAATGGAGCTGGGCACAACAGGCAGGTAGCTGGCAGCTACCTGCCTGTTAGTACTTAGGCACAATTTTTTTTTTCTAAATCACAGATAACCCCCTTTAGGATATATCTAACTCACGTTGAAAAGCTGTGTTGCAGGAACACCTTAGGGTACCTCATTATATAGAGTGTCATTACTTGAATCTCACATGTGGCAGAGAGGAACACAAGAGACAAATTGTAATGATCCATCTGCATGATAGGCTGATACCTTAAGAGAAGAGGATGTGTGTCATCACTACACTGCATAAAATACAGAGCTAACAGCATTCAAAGCCTAAAGATTTCTTCAACGAAACAATGTTGTGTCTCTGCATTTTGGTTACTTTCTCTATATCATGTAAGTTCTCATGACAGTGTTATAATGACATCGATATCGTACACTTCCTGCATTCTGATAAAAAATTCTCAATTATTACCTTGTAGTTTATCTAGATGCACAGACTGACATTGTAAACCAAGATCTGACTTATCTTGTAGAAAGTGGTGATAAACTGTCAACAGCTCGTATACCCTGCCGAACCTCAGAATCATATGTTCACTGGTATGTTCAAAAGCAAAAGGAAATAAAAAGAATTCTATATTTCAATGGACACAAACCTATTCATGAAAGTAAAAAAGATGAAAATAAATATTCATCTACACAGGTATTAAACACAAATACACTGATCATTAATAATTTAGAAGACAACGATGATGGCATCTATTACTGTGCAAGCTGGAACCTGCACACTCTTACAATGCCACAAAAAGTCTGCACAAATTATTCAGGGGACATTGCATGAATCTTAGAAACTTGACAAGTGACATGCCACATGAAAGAAACATTTATTTACTCTTTGAACCAAAATGCTTTTCTTTTCATTTGAACCACTTAACCACAAAACACATCATGGCTTAAAGGGAACCTGTCACCTCATTCTACCCCCCTGACCTATCACTAGCTGCCCCTACACCTTCCTAGCTGCTCCCTAACCATTCCTCTCTGCTGTAAATACGCCCTATAAAGATTAAGAAAAATGACTTATAATATACTGCCGGTTGCTCTTTCAGGAGACTGGAAAGGCGGCTCCAGGTTCCATTCTCCCCTCCTTGCTGCATCATCACACGCCCCTCTGGGCATAATTATTGTTTCTTGTTCTCCTCCTCTCTTTGAATCTCCCGCCCTCTTCTCCTCCTATGATGCACCGGCCGGTACGTCACATCCGGCCTGGTGCATTGTGGAGGCGCATCACGTGGTACGGCGCCGACTTCTGGCGCGTGCGTAGTGCACATACTGAAGCCGGCTTGTACCACGTGACCACGCCGGCTTCAATATGCGAACTGCGCATGCGCCAGAAGCCGGCGCCGTACCACATGAAGTGCCCCCACAATGCTTCAGGCCGGATGTGACGTACTGGCCGGTGCATCATAGGAGGAGAAGGGGGCGGGATATTCAAAGAGAGGAGGAGAACAAGAAACTATAATGTCGCCCAGTGGGGCATGCGGTGATGCAGTGAGGAGGGGAGAATGGAGCATAGAGCCACCTTTCCAGTCTCCTGAGAGAGCGACCGGCAGTAAGTTAGAAGTCATTTTTCTTAAATTTTTTTAGGGCAGATTTAAAAGCAGAGAGGAGTGGTTAGGGAGCAGCTAGGAAGGTGTAGGGACAACTAGAGATAGGTCATGAGGCTAGAATGAGGTGACAGGTTCCCTTTAAATAATTGTCAAGAGACATGCACGTCTTAAAAATGTTGACAACTACTTTTTTATTGATGGCCTCATGCTTTTATGATGGCTCATTCTTGAGATCACACATAAATATCTGATTGGTTGTTGTGCAACACCCTTTAACATTTAACCCCCTTTAACCCCACAGCGATTTTTCCATTTTTTGTTTTAAATTTTTCCTCCTCTTCTTCCAAGAGCCACAACTTTTTCTTTTTTCCATCAATTTAGTCAAATGAGGGCTTGATTTTTTTGTGGGATGAGTTGTACTTTTGAATGACATTATTCATTTTACCATAAAGTGTACAGGAAAATAGGAAAAAAGCGCTGTGAAGTTTAAAAAAAAAAAAGTGCAATTTCCTTATTGTTTTTTTCTTTTTAATCACCATGTTCACTATGGGATATAACTGATCTGACAGTATGAGTCCCCTAGTCGGTACAGGTTCATAGATACCAAACAACTATACTTTCACTTTTATCTAAGTGATGACAAAAAATTCTGAAATTTGTAAAAAAAGAAAGAAAATAAATAGCATTTTTGTCACCATTATCCAACACCCACAGCAATATCATTTTTTGGAATCTGGGCAGGGGCGTTGCTAGGGTCAAAAAACATCCGGGGCTCGGGCCCACTGAGCTGCATTTTTCGGAATAAATTTAAATAAAACCCAAGTAAAATATACTTTAATAACCAGTGACACTCTACATATATATATTAACAGATTTAATGCTTTAAAAGATTATAGAGATTGCCAACATGCACTCAATAAATACACAAAATATAACAGTATTAGGCCAACATCCAAGTAATCCTAAGGCTTCTTTCACATGAGCGCTTTTCTGGCGTTAATACCGTGATTTTAAAGTGCATGAATTTCGCTGTCAAAAAACGCCATTAAAGAACATGTTCTATAATGGAGGACAGAGAGAAAGGACCCGGAGGACTTGAGCAAAGATGAGGCTTGTCCCGGGACAACACTGTGGAGAGACGGAAGGAGCCTGTGCGCCCGAGTCTGCAGTGAAGTGGAGGGTCAGGGCGAGCACCAGGGACCCGACCCTGAAAGGTAGGAAGTAGACTCCAAGCTCCAACCACAGAACCGGTGGCCACGAGGTCCAGAGGAGCTGTGGCCAACTCCCAGCACATCCGCCGAGTAGGCAGCTGTATTAGGGTCAGGGGAAACAGCCGGTAGCCTGACAAGGCCTGTGACTGCTGGATTGGGGCTCTGTGCGCAGAGGCGTGTGCAGGAAGGAGGAGAGCAGACTACCCGCACCGCCAATGTACTTGAACTGTGACCTGTAGTAAATGCAGAGAAAACTGAAGTAAACCGGGTTAGGAACTCAGAATTGTGTGAGACTGTTCCTTTCCTACTTGAGGAGCGGTAGGCTGAAACACCGCGCAGGCAGCAGGAGCCGAAAAATTTGCCGCCCCTTTGGATGTTGATAATCCGGAAGTATACATAGTATACACTGTCTGCCCCTATATACAAGAATATAACTACTATACTAAAACACAAAGAGAAGGGGTGCAATTGGGGGGTAAGTATTGGGCCAAATAGCCACTCGCCTATTGGGGTTGTCACTGTGCACCGCCATCTCTGCACAACCCCAGTGTATGGCAACAAGCAGGACTCAAGGAGGGCCCGGGGTTAGAGCAATTTTCACCGCTGTACTGTGGAGTTCATAGTGTAATATAAATGCAAAAAAAACGTTATTCTTAATATTATGTCACAATACCGGGATCTGAGGATCTTCTATTTGGAGGTCAGGGGCTCTCTGATGCCATGTTGCTGCCTGTGTCGCTGTCTTCCTCTTTTGACACTGCAGTGCGGTGGATAAAAGAGCATTAATTGGTTAATAACAAGAAGTATGGAGTGTACTAACTGAGCCATAAATCCTCCCCATACCAGTAGGATTACTATATGGATTTTAGTATTAGGGTACGGACACACTGGCGTGAAACTCTGATGAGTGCAATGTGTGATTTCTCGCATTGCAATCAATTTCTGAGAGCATACTGACGTGTGTTGGACGCTTTTTTCTCATCCAGATTCAGGATGAGAAAAAAGTTGCAACATGCTGCGACAGTATGCGATTCCCGCGCGAGACTCACCAATGCAAATCTATGGGTCCGACAAAATCACGGACCGCACACGGACCATCCGAGAGGCATCAGTTTTTTTTCACTGATACATTCTCATTCTGTAGCTGAGAACAATGTAACATATTACAGTATAATCATTTACAGGAACAACTGCTGAGGAAAGAACAGATTGCACACGGATGTGATCTGAGAAAAATTTTGGACACTCGCACAGCAGTTGCCAAACAGACCAAAAAACAGATGTCACTCATCCGACTCTCCTGGATGAGAAACAGACCGATTTTAAGGCGGCGGGAGACAGTGTACCACCAACTCCCCAGCACCGTGCTATGCACAGACAATATACATACACTGTCTATGCACAGCACGGAGCCGAGGACATCCCAGAAGAGGCACAATAACCACAGACAGGAGGCGGGAGAACATTGAGCCCACCCAGAAGAACTACAACTCCCAGCACCCAACACACTACCCAGAAACCATACAGTAATGCCAGAACAGGTAGGAGAACTACAATTCCCAGCATGTCACACCCTGCCAACACAGGAAGGTGGAGGCTGCCGCATGTAGGCAGAGACACCTGGTACAGCTGCCATTATCACCACACACAGCCCCACTCCTCCTGCGCACCCGTCCTCCTCTCCTCTGTCCCTCCTGCACCCCCGTCCTCCTCTCCTCTGTCCCCCTGCACCCTGTCCTCCTCTCCTCTGTCCCCCTGCACCCCGTCCTCCTCTCCTCTGCCTTCCTGCACCCCCGTCCTCCTCTCCTCTGTCCCTCCTGCTGCTCCTCTGTCCTCCTGCACCACTGTCCTCCTCTCCCCTGTCCAACTGCACCCCGTCCTCCTCTCCTCTGCCTTCCTGCACCCCCGTCCTCTTCTCCTCTGTCCCTCCTGCTGCTCCTCTGTCCTCCTACACCACTGTCCTCCTGCACCCCGTCCTCCTCTCCTCTGCCTTCCTGCACCCCCGTCCTCCTCTCCTCTGTCCCTCCTGCTGCTCCTCTGTTCTCCTGCACCACTGTCCTCTTCTCCACTGTCCTGCTGCACACCCGTCCTCCTCTCCTCTGTCCCTCCAGCTGCTCGTCTTCTCCTCTGTCTCCCTGTTCCTGTCCTTCTGCCCCCTGTCCTCTTCTCTGTCCCCCTGTTCCTGTCCTTCTGCCCACCTGTCCTCTTCTCCTCTGTCCCCCTGTTCCTGTCCTCCTGCTTACCTGTCCTCTTCTCCTCTGCTCCCCTGTCCCCTATCCCCTGCACAGTTTCCCTCACCTCTCCGGGTCCATGGGGTCCAGCTGGGTGGAGGAGCCGCCAGCACCGCAGCCGCCTCCACCGCACGAGCACTTGGAGCCATCACGGGACAGGAAGCAGCAGGGCTCCCAGCAGCTTCCTGTCAGCGTCATCGCTCTCAGCGCTGGGGGGCCAGGAGGGGGCACAGTACATGCGGGCGCCGCGGCCGGGCGGCAATGCACTACCGGCGCCAACACCCTCCCTCCCCCACAAAGACTCCACTTTTCATATGGAGTCTGGGGGAGGGAGGTAAAGAAAATAAAACAAAAAAACGCTTGCGCTCCCCTGCCGTTTAAATACAGCCCTGCTGCCGCCCCCACACACGTGCCGCCTGGCGCGGACCGCCGCCCTTCCCCCACGCTACGCCACTGGTCCCGATCCTTCCCTGCAGCCCGATCAGCCCCGCTGGCTCCCCAGCACCCTAACACTCCATTACTCTGGATGCTCTGGGCATCTGCTCCACCCGTGGGGAGCGACACCATCCCAGCTGCCATTCCATCATCCCCAGAGGTCACGGCCTGCAGCAGCGGCCACTACAGCTGCATACCACGGGTGGCGTCATGACAAACTACTCCCTAATTTTTTAACCCCCTTTTTATTGACTGCCCAACCGGGTGGCCACAGACCGGGTCACGCCACTGTGACATCACCCCAGACACTTGAAGACATCGAGGTGCCTGGCTCAGCGTACCCCACAGCCCCCACGGGGCAAGTCAACTACTACTACCAACATGCGCATACAGAAATTAAGTGTTAGAGAAATTATTTATAAAAATATTCTTACAGTTTTCCCCAGAGGCTGTGAGTCTTTCTATGGTGTCAGAGGGGCCATAGATGTCTCCTGCTCCAGCTCCTGCAATCTGCAGCTCCAGGGCACAGGGGACACTATCATCTGCTGGCAGCCAATCACAGATATGCTCATAAAGTGAAATCTGTGATTGGCTGATAGGAGATGAGGCACAGATGTCCCTGTGTGCAGTGATATGGCTGGAGCAGGGGACACACTGCACAGCCCCCTCCCTCTTATCGAGGGTATGACAGGGTTAATGTCCTGCTCCCTCTCTCTCCATGGATCAGCAGCAGCACAGAGAGCAGAGGGGGCCACACTGAGTGCCTCTCCCTCCCCCCTCAGTGACTATACAGACAACCAGCAGCAGCAGCATTATCAGCATACTCATCTGCAGCACATTGTCCCTGCACCTCCTCCTGTCAGCACTGACTTTGTCTCGGCATTCACTTTCCCTAGCTCCGGGGCCCCTTGCCGCTCTGGTCTCTGATGCACTGTGCACCAGCCATATGATCTGCCCTGCACTGCATCCCCATAGTCTCCCATCAGTGTAGAAAACAAAAAACAACATAAATACTCACCTCTCTCTCCTCAGTCCTCAGTGAGCTGCTCCAGTCTCCTCTTAGCTTGTGTCTGCCAACCGCTCTGCACAGCTCAGTGATGTTGTTACCACCCCCTGCCAAGCTGTGCTGTAGAGCGGCCGGGACTTAAGAGAAAGTGCCACCGGGCACCCCCGGGATGCTGCCCCTATGTTTGCTAGCAGGTCGGCTCATGGATTGTGCGCCCTGGCCCTGACAGCCTGCGAGATTCGGGGCTCTATGCATAAGAATCGGGGCTGCAGCCCCGATTCTTAATGCATAGCGACGTCCCTGAATCTGGGGCTGTGTGATGGGTTATTTTTTTGTATCTTGAGCTGACGTTTTTGAAGGGGAACTCCGGGGAGAGAAAATCATTTTGTACTGTCCCTGCCCTCCTACATAATGAAGCTGAGCTGTACACTACAGTTCTAGGATCTATAGATCGCTTATAAATCAATAAAATCATTCTGCTCCTCAGCTTTCACACCCCTCCATCAGGGAACAATAGGTTACCGAGCAGATTCAGCTTCATGCTTCTGAGAGCAGGGGGGAGGGTGGCAAGGGCTTGGCCGTGGCCATGGCTGCTGAAGGTTACATGAACATCTTACATTCCTGTCTCCTCATACTTTTTGCTAGTGCAATGAACAGGGGGCATGGTATCGCTGCACTCTCCTGAGCTGAGTGACAGTGTGCATGTTTCTGCAGCTGTCACTGTCAGCTAACGAGAATAACATAGTAACATAGTTTTTAAGGTTGAAGGAAGACTTTTAGTCCATCTAGTTCAACCCATAGCCTAACATGTTGATCCACAGGAAGGCAAAAAAAAAAACATGTGGCAACACTAGCTCCATATTGGGGGAAAAAAATTCCTTCCTGACTCCAGATATGGCAATCAGACTAATTCCCTGGATCAACGCCCTGCCAAAGGATCTAGTATATATAACTGGTAAAATACTTTTCAAGCTTGGAATAGACCAAGTTCCATACTCAATCAAAAACGTCTCAGACGCCATGGCAAAAGAGAATGAAGAATATAATACTATGGACCTGAGCATAATATCCGAGGACGGAAATATAACTACATCTGAATACTAATTAAATGAGGAAACATACATGTCAACGTACTCTGATACTGAAGAAGACAGTTTTTCAATCCAAATAGGTGACAGCTTAATAGTGATTAATGAATACAACGCATCTAACACTAGCAAATTCATGGAAGCTTCCAATAACTCACAGATTTCTATGAAAACGGACTCCACCATCTATACACCAGTGACAAGACGTACTAAATCCAATAGAGAGAACTCACCCCAAAACTATTTAATAGACCTTTCAGAAGCCCCTGGAAGAAGAACAGACCACCTCAAAGATAACCAAGCCCCTATTCAAACCACTATCAATGTCACAACCTCCAATAGATTTGACGCCCTTGCTGAACTACTCAAGAATGATATATCCAATAAAAGAGAACACATAGAAGTTACAACCAGTACAGCTGCAGATCAAAACAAAACCCCCATCTCTCAAAAAAAAAACGGAAAACAACATATGAAACCGAATCATGTATCCCTGGGCAAAAGACAAAGAAATCAGAAAATCTAATTCTCACAAAACCATCTACAGAAGGATTTTTTTCAAGGCCACAACAAAAAAACAAAAAGAGGATGTAGGGGCAGGAAACCTCCAAAAATAAAATAACACCGACACAAGGGCAATCACGACAAAAGATCTTCAACTTTAGCATCCATGCATTGACCAAGGACGAAGAAAACGTGCTACTCAAAGGCCTGAAATTTGCCCGGACACAGGACACGACCCCCTTCAACCTATTTATATGCGTCAAACAATTTATAAGGAATCTGAACATTAAAAAACACTTCCTAAGGAATCATCAGATAGAATCAATGGATAGAAACAAAGAAATCATTCACTCAGGGCTATCTAAGAAATCATCATTCAACCCTGTCCAAGAACAATTGAATATAATATACAAAATGGGCGCACACCTCTAGTGGTGGGTGCTAGCATGAAAATACATATACTTACTAGAAAGAGATTCTGTTGCACACCAGCACTTCATGTCTTCAAGGAAAAAGCGTATGGCTAAGAAATATATTGCAATGTGTGAACAGGAACCAAGAATATATTGGAAAGCTACTGAAAGCTATCTAAGGATAAATGTGAAAAATTAGTTGAAATGCAATGGCCATGACATTTGGAAGCCCAGTAACCGCTTTCAAGGTTTTTTCACTCTACTGGGTCCTAACTAAAAACCTTATGTCTGCAGTCTGGACGTGTGAATGGGATAATGCCTTGTGTGCAAGTAAAACCTGCTTATAAAGGAAATTATCCCACCCAGTAACTGCAATGAGAACCTACACATAGGGTAGGGTCACATTGCAAACATGAATTGCATTCACCGCATCCGGATCCGGATGCGGTGAATGCAATTCCGGTCACACACATTTTTTGTCAAAAATGTGTGCTGAATACCGCACTGCGGTAACCGGATGGCTCAGGATGTGTAATCCTGAGCCATCCGGTAACTGCAGAGTTTGCAGATCCCGGCTATTGCCGGGATCAGCAAACTTAATAAAGAGTTAAATTGCTGACCTAAATGACTGTTTGAGGTCTGTAGGGGGGCTTAGACCCCCCCTACAGACCGGCCGCCCACTTCTATAGTCTTCTGCAACAATTTCTCACCGGGCACGGGCTCCTCAGAGCCCGTGCATGTCATCCAAAGTGCCCCCCCCCCGCCCCGTATCACTATACAGGGGTGCATACACCCCTCTATTACATTTATGCTGTAATTATGTGTAGTACAGAATAGATTTTTACATTTGCAATGTAAGTATATACTTACATGCTGTGGTAGGCAGAGTGAAGGGAATTCCATGGGCGGGGCTGTGTGCAGCAGCCTCCGCCCGATCCTTGTTGATGGCCGCCCCCTCTGGCCGTAATCCAGTGTTGTGAGGGCGGCCGCATCGTTAAAGGGGCGTGGCTAACTATGTGCCGCGGTTAGCCACGCCCCTTTAACGATGCGGCCGCCCTCACAACACTGGATTACGGCCAGAGGGGGCGGCCATCAACAAGGATCGGGCGGAGGCTGCTGCACACAGCCCCGCCCATGGAATTCCCTTCACTCTGCCTACCACAGCATGTAAGTATATACTTACATTGCGAATGTAAAAATCTATTCTGTACTACACATAATTACAGCATAAATGTAATAGAGGGGTGTATGCACCCCTGTATAGTGATACGGGGGGGGGGGGGCCACTTTGGATGACATGCACGGGCTCCGAGGAGCCCGTGCCCGGTGAGAAATTGTTGCAGAAGACTATAGAAGTGGGCGGCCGGTCTGTAGGGGGGGTCTAAGCCCCCCTACAGACCTCAAACAGTCATTTAGGTCAGCAATTTAACTCTTTATTAAAGTTTGCTGATCCCGGCTATATCCGCAACCTATGCAGTTACCGGATGGCTCAGGATTACACATCCTGAGCCATCCGGTTACCGCAGTGCGGTCCCTGGAAACGCTGCGAAAACTGCTGCCTGCATGATTTTTAACGCAGGCAGCAGTGCCGGATCCGGCCACCGGATGGCTTTTGAAGCCATCCGGTGTTTTGCATTGGCTCCTATGGGGAGCGTTTCCTGGTCCGGTTTTGAGCTCTTTAAAAGCTCAAAACCGGATCAGGATTCTAAAAAAAAACCGGAGATGTGACCCTGGCCATAGTCCTGATAATTTCCTTTATAAGCAGGTTTTAATTGCACACAGGGCATTATCCCATTCACACATCCAGACTGCAGACATAAGGTTTTTAGTTAGGACCCAGTAGAGTGTAAAAACCTTGAAAGCGGTTACTGGGCTTCCAAATGTCCTGGCCATTGCATTTCAACTAATTTTTCACATTTATCCTTAGATAGCTTTCAGTAGCTTTCCAATATATTCTTGGTTCCTGTTCACACATTGCAATATATTTCTTAGCCGTACGCTTTTTCCTTGAAGACATGAAGTGCTGGTGTGCAACAGAATCTCTTTCTAGTAAGTATATGTATTTTCATGCTAGCACCCACCACTAGAGGTGTGCGCCCATTTTGTATATTATATTATATTGTTTTTGGTTGCAGCACCCTCCCCCCACCCAGTAACTGCAATGAGAACCTACACATAGGCCCCTTTCACATCTCTGTGTTTGCTGCGTTTTGCTGCGTTTTGCTTCATTTGCGTTTTTTCTGCGTTTTTACCGCAAAAAACGCATGAAAACGCATGCGTTTTTGTCCCCATTGATTTTAATGGGAACGCATGAAAAACGCATGCAAAAACGCATGCAAAAACGCATGTGCGTTTGGTAAAACGCAAAACGCATGCGTTTTTGCAAACGCAGCTCAAAACGTGGCAAACAACGTTTTGGGCTGCGTTTGCAAAAACGCATGCGTTTTGCGTTTTTGCAAACGCACATGCGTTTTGCATGCGTTTTTCATGCGTTCCCATTAAAATCAATGGGGACAAAAACGCATGCGTTTTCATGCGTTTTTTGCGGTAAAAACGCGGAAAAAACGCAAATGAAGCAAAACGCAGCAAAACGCAGCAAACGCAGAGATGTGAAAGGGGCCATAGTCCTGATAATTTCCTTTTATAAGCAGGTTTTAATTGCACACAGGGCATTATCCCATTCACACATCCAGACTGCAGACATAAGGTTTTTAGTTAGGACCCAGTAGAGTGAAAAAACCTTGAAAGCGGTTACTGGGCTTCCAAATGTCATGGCCATTGCATTTCAACTAATTTTTCACATTTATCCTTAGATAGCTTTCAGTAACTTTCCAATATATTCTTGGTTCCTGTTCACACATTGCAATATATTTCTTAGCCATACGCTTTTTCCTTGAAGACATGAAGTGCTGGTGTGCAGCAGAATCTCTTTCTAGCAAGAACAATTGAAGGCCATGGCGACATTCGAGACCCTGGTAACCCAAGACCTCCGGAACATAAAAAGAGGAACAGAAAATACAAAAAATCTATCCCTAGAAGAGTTGTTGATCCTAACATTGTCATACTATGCAATACGTACCAAGAATCAGTATAACTACTCCGTATACCTTACCTAGAGGTTCTAGAGTATGCGCTTGGCCCTAAAACTTTACCTTTAGGTAACCATCACATATAGGTGGACTATGTACAGCAACACCTAGGTCTAAGCAGCAACTCATTTAAATTCACAGTGCTAGCCCAGTGCACACCCAAAACTATTATAAGATCACCCCTAAGCCTTCATTTTTCCAAACTAAATAACCCCAAGTTTAATAACCTGTCTTGGTATTGCAGACCCCTCAGTCCTCTAATAACCTTGGTCGCTCTTCTCTGAACCCGCTCTAGTTCAGCTATGTCTTTCTTATACAACGGAGACCAGAACTGTACACAGTATTCTAAGTGTGGTCGCACTAGTGATTTGTATAGAGGTAAAATTATGTTCTCCTCATGAGCATCTATGCCTCTTTTAATGCATGCCATTATTTTATTTGCCTTTGCAGCAGCTGCCTGACACTGGCCATTTAATGTGAGTTTGTCATCTACCCATATACCCGGGTCTTTTTCATTAACAGTTTTGCCCAGTGTTTTACAATTAAGCATATAATTATACCTTTTATTTATTCTGCCCATGTGCATGACCTTACATTTATCCCCATTAAAGCTCATTTGCCATTTATCAGCCCAAGCTTCTAGATTACATAAATCTTCCTGTAATATAAAATTGTCCTCCTCTGTATTGATTACCCTGGAGAGTTTAGTGTCATATGCAAATATTTGAGATTCTACTCTGTATGCTCCCTACAAGGTCATTAATAAATACATTAAAAAGAAGTGGGCTCAATACTGACCTCTGTGGTATCCCACTGTTAACTGAGACCCATTCTGAGTGTGTTCCATTAATAACCACCTTTTGTTTCCTATCACTAAGCCAGGTCTTAACCCACTTACATATATTTTCCCCTATCCCCATTGCTCTCATTTTATGTATCAACCTTTTGTCTGGCACCATATCAAAAGCTTTTGAAAAGTCCATATACACCACGTCCACTGCATTTCTTTGATCCAGTCCAGAACTTACCTCTTAATAAAATCTTATCAGATGAGTTTGACAGAAATGGTCCCTCGTAAACCCATGTTGATATTGGGTCATGAGGTTATTTTTTTTCAGATACTCCAGTATAGCATCTCTTAGAAAACCCTCTAGGTTAAGCTTACTGGCCTATAATTTCCAGGTACAGTTTTTGTCCCCTTTTTGAATATTGGCACCACATTTGCTATACGCCAGTCCTATAGTACAGACCCTGTTGTTATGGAATCCAACATTAAAAATAATGGTCTATCTATGACGGTACTTAATTCCTGCAGTATTCTGGGGTGTATCCCATCCAGGCCCAGGGATTTGTCAATTTTAGTGATTTTTAGACGGTGCTGTACTTCCCTCTGGGTTAAGCAGGTGACATTTAATGGAGAGATTTTTGTTATCACTGATCATGTTGTCTCTTATGGGATTTTCTTGTGTAAATACTGTTGAAAAAAAGTCATATTGCCTTTTTCCTTATCGTCATCCACTATTTCACCCAAACTATTTTTAAAGGGGCCAACACAATCATTTTTTAGTTTCCTATTTATCTAGTTAACTAACATTTTGGGATTTTTTTTTTCTTTCTCTGGCAATGAGTCTCTCTTTCTCAATCTTTTCTGCCTTGATTTGCTTTTTACAGATGTTATTTAATTTTATGCATTTATTTAATATCTTATCACTACCTACTTGCTTTAATTCCCTAAATGCTTTCTTTTTGTCACTTATTGCGCCACTTAGGGTACCGTTACACCTGGAGACATTGCTGGCGATTTTGCAGGCGATGCAGGGGCGCGGCCTATCGGCAGCGACATCGCCGGCGAGATACCCCGTGTGACACGGCAATTTTTCGCCAAAAAATCGTCTGAGAGTGGTCGCTTGGTTTCACAGCAGCAGGCGACCACTCTCAGGGGATGTGTAAGCATCGCCCCATGGAACATCGCAATTGGCGATGTTACAGGTGATGGGAGCCATAGGCTCCCATGTTACAGGATCGCTGCTGGGTTTCTGGACACCCCAACAGCGATGTCGCCTGAAACATCGCCACAGCATCGCCAGAGATATCACCGCGTGTAAACACGCGATGGCGATGCTGGCGGGGTGCCAAAAATGTGCGCGCTGTCGTGCATCGCCTGCGATATCTCCAGCGATGTCTCCAGGTGTAACGGTACCCTTACAGTTTTATTTAGCCATAGTGGTTTCCTCCTATTTCTAGCATGTTTATTCCCATAGGGTATATATTGTGCACAGGTCCTATTCAGGATGCTAATAAACGTCTCCCATTTGCTTTGTGTACTTTTATGTCTCACAGGGCATCATCCCAGTTTATGGCACTAAGATCATCTCTCAACCGTTGGAAATTTGCCTCCCTGAAGTTTAGTGTCCTTGTAGCCCTCTACTACACATCTTATTAAAGGATACTTGAAAACTTATTATTTTGTGATCACTATTGCCCAAGTGACCTCCAACCCGTATATTTGATATGCGGTCCGGCCTGTTGGTTAATATTAGGTCCGGCAGTGCCCCCCTTCTTGTTGGGTCTTGAACCAGTTATGAGAGGTAATTGTCTCTCATAGTTGTCAAAAACCTATTACCTTTGCTGGAACTGCTGGTTTCTGTTCCCAATGTATTCCAGGGTAGCTGAAGTCCCCCATAATAATGACTTCTCCCTGAGTCACTGCTTCATCTTTTTGCTTTATGAGGATATTCTCCTCCACTTTCATTATTGTTGGAGACTTATAACAGATCCCTATCAATAATTTATTATTTTTTCCCCCTCCTCTTATCTCCACCCACAGGGACTCTACATTTTCATTAGATTCACATATATTGTCACGCAGGATGAGTTTTAAGGATGATTTTACATATAAACATCCTCCCTCGCTTATTTGTACGATCATTTCTGAACAGACTATAGCCCTGTAAATTAACAGCCCAGTCATGGCTCTCGTCCAGCCATGTCTCTGATATACCCACCATGCCATATTATTTCCTCCATTTTGTTGGTGCGGCTTCTTGGCATTAGTGTACATGCACTTTATGCATCTTTCTTTACCTCTATTCCATCTTACTATATTGACTGTCCTAACCCCACCCCCCATGCCACCCTCAATTTCATTATTTGTGCCGAGGGAGCGCCAACACAGCCTGCTCCACAAGGTCCCGGAACACCGGCCTACCCTATGGTGCCCCAAAACCTGACATCTCCGCTAAACCAGCCTGGAGGGTCGAGCGGAGGAGGCACCGGGGGGGAAGGGGTCATGGTGGAAACACAGGATACTCCGGCTTACCCTTCTCTGGTGCACCTATAGCTTCTTTTTTAGGGGCCGCAATTCCAAGGGATTATCCACTAAGGAAAAGGGTGGGACTGCCAGTGCCACACTATAAAAAGGGAAATGGAGCGCACATAGAGTAATTTCCTTTTGTACAATTATCCTCAGTGCCCCCCTTTAGTGGAAGGACTCACCTGATTTGGTTGTGCAAGTCACAACCAACTAACTCCGCTCTCTATTATGGTCGCAGCAGGTGCCCAGCAAAAGTAAGGATCCAAAGGGTTAACAGAAAGTGCTGGGTTTCATAGATCCACCGCGCTGACCTCCAGTGAAGACAAACAGAGTGATGTATAAAACTCTGTTTAATGGGTAATTTGCCTACCTGTTTCGTGATTTCAGTTATCACTTCATCATGCCCTGATGAAGTGATAAATGAAATCACGAAACCGGTAGGCAAATTACCCATTAAACAGAGTTTTATACATCACTCTGTTTGTCTTCACTGGAGGTCAGCGCGGTGGATCTATGAAACCCAGCACTTTCTGTTAACCCTTTAGTGCCACACTAGTGACTCGGCTGGATGGTGGACAGATTATTAACTTGTCCTCCTACCAGCTGAACTAAACATCTTGAAGAAGGGACTCTCCTTCGTCTCGACGAACAGGTTTGACTGCTTTAAGTGGGTGAAAGACGCTAACCTGTTTGGTCGAAAACTCAAATGGAAAAAGTTCTTTTCTAAGCATAACAAAGATGATTGCTTAAGATTAGGGCTGGACGAGGATGAGTACCAATGTTTCCATGATATGGCACATCTAAACCATCAGATCAGTGCGTGTAATGAAAGAGGGCTTGGTCCTTTTACAGGACATAAGAAGGTCAGTAGGAAGATGCCGCCCCTTACTGACGTCACCAGTGTAGATATCTTTGTGAGTCTTGTCGAAAGAGGTCTGAGGAGGATCCCATGTACAAATCAAGATTTGATTGGATGAGGCAGAGACTAGGACCCTGTTGTCATTGGAACGAGAACAGGGGCTTGTAATTAAGGCATCAGATAAAGCCGAAAATCTAGTGTTGATGAACCATGAAAAATACCGTGAGATATGTTATCATATTCTCAATGACTCTTCTACGTATGAGATCCTTGATTCTAACCCTGTAATGAGGTATGCCGAGGAGTTAACCTACATCTTGGAGTATGCCAGAGAGGGAGGACTAATTTCAAAGAATGAGTATGAGTTCATCAAACATCCAGTTACCCCTACCTTCTATGCACTCCCCAAAGTGCATAAGGGGGTCGAGGTACTGAAAAGGAGACCTATCGTCTCCGGCATCGATTCCTGCACCCAGAATGCAGGTGTCTATGTTGATACGATTCTCCACCCCTTTGTTACGGGTCTATCATCCTACACGCGGGATACAGCTGACCTGCTGAGAAAACTTGATGGTGTCAGTATAGAGGCGGGCACCATACTGGCCTCAATTGACGTAGAGGCCTTGTATAGCAGTATCCCAAATGATCAAGGACTGCGTGCTGCTGAGTATTATCTCAACACGAGGACGACGATCTGTCAGAGTCATAACATCTTTGTTATTGATCTATTGAATTTCGTGCTACATCACAACACGTTTCTTTTTGACAGAAAGTACTTCCACCAGCTCAGAGGCACGGCGATGGGGATCGCCTGCGCCCCGTCGTATGCCAATCTGTTCCTGGGCTGGTGGGAGGAAACCACCGTGTTTAGGGATGGCACCAACTGGTCGGAGCTCCACATTGTCCTCTGGTCCAGATATATAAGTGATGTATTTCTGCTGTGGTCTGGACCAGAGGATAGTTTGTCAGATGTCTGAACATCAACCAAATCGGTCTGAGGTTCACGTCCGAGAGCAGCTCTACCGAACTCACCTTTCTAGATGTCCTGATCAAGAAGGAGGCCGATGGGTCTTTATCAACTAAGACTTATCGAAAACCGACATCGACCAATAGCCTCCTGTGGTGGGAAAGTCACCATCCAATACCACTTAAGAGGGGCATCCCTAAGGGACAATATTTAAGATTGAGAAGGAACTGCTCTAACTTACGTGACTTCAGAACACAGGCGGACGACCTGCCGAGACGTTTTTTAGAGAGAGGGTACCCACGATCTGTGCTACCAGCAGCACGTAGTTATGCAGAATAACAAAACAGGGAGGAACTGCTACAGAAGTGTGGGAGACGTCAGAAAGAGGACACCGGTATCACGAGACTCATAGGCACTTTTGACTGTCAGAACCACAAAATCATGAATGTGCTACGTAGGTATTGAGATGTTCTTACATCCGACCCTGATTTAAAGGGATGATCTCTGTGACGCCCAGTGTCACCTTTCGCAGAGGCCGCTCTCTATCACATAGATTGGTACACAGCTATTACAGGCCCCCCGCCGCGGGATCCACCTGGTTGTGGTTTAAGCCAAAAAGTGGAGATGTGCAGACTGTAGTTTTTGTGGGAATATGACACCGTGTAAATCTATTTGTAGTGTGGCTAATAATAAAACTTTCTTCCTGCGGGACTTTTCAAATTGTAAGACCGCTGGGGTGGTATACGTAGCTACGTGCACATGCCGGTTGGACTATGTTGGGAAGACTGTCAGGGAGTTAAGAAGGAGGGTGGGCAATCACCTTGGGGACATTAGGAATAATAGGGACACCCCGATCACGAAGCACATGAATGAGAAACATCGTGGTGACGTCAAACAACTGACTTTCAGAATCATAGAGGTGGTGAGGACTAGTCCTAGAGGAGGAAACCATGATCTGAACATCTTAAAGAGGGAGGCCGAGTGGATATTCAGACTTGATTCCTTGACCCCGAAAGGGTTAAATGAGCAATTGTCTTATGCTTGCTTTCTGTAAACATCTGTTCTGTATACAGCTTCCCTTGCAGAAAGGTATAACTCATGTTTAAATGAGTAGTTTATTGATATCTTTATATCTATGTGCAACATATGTGCTCTGGAATCACCATTATGCACTTGTGACCTTACCTATCGGTACCCTGCTAGATTGAGGAGTTTCTTAATGGATGCAGGGGATATACGTTCCCTCTCCTTACTATAACCACTTATAGGCCTCTTATGAGCTAAATGATATTGGTGCGCAAGTAAACATCAGTATTGGTGACAATGGTAGGGGCTGACTGCTTATCTGTGGATTGTGCCCGCCCCTTTGTTGTGTGCGTTGCCTAGGCTACCTCCGTTCTATTGCGCACAGCCGCACTGACGGAGCGGCAAGAGCGCACACGTGGTGATGAGGCTGAGACTGAGCGGCCACTGCGCACGCGCGTCACGTCACTTCCGGTGATGCATGCGGTCCATGATATGGACGATGGCGGCGGCATGCGTTCCAGGTGAGCGGCACCCTCCAGGATCACTAATAATTGGCGTCTGGTGCTTGCAGCATGAGTGTTTGGCCATATTCAGAGGTTTGACCCCACTTTTATTATATTTTGGTGTCTGGATAATTGGTTTATGAGGGAGGGGGGAGTGGTCAGTGATCACAGGATATGGGCGGCCTGGGAACACGAGGCACTAGATATAAGGGGGTTGGAGTCAGGATTTACCACCCCCTCCACATCAAGTTTATGTGTATCTACACTAAACACATGGACAGACAACATCAAGCCTCCTGATGATGAGAAACGCGTTGAGGCGCGTGGGGACGAGCACACCATCCATTTAGCTAAGTATCTCTATATACTTGTGATACCATACTCGGATGGTCTTGTGTTTGTATTTATGACCACCTTGGATTATGGTGAGGGATACACAGTATAAGGGTACTACATCAGTCTATTATCTAACCATGTATCTGGCTGTGGGAGCTAGCTAATTTAGTGGGTGGTGACACTCTGTTTTTAATACTAAGACACAGAAATAGACCGGTCAACCAGTTATCCTTATGACCTGGGGGTTATTATCATAGGGGGGAGCACTACCTCCTGACTTCCAGGGCTAGGTGAGGGTCTGATAGGGTCAGCCGCCGACAAGTGGGGGCGCCATTACGACATTTAGGGCGCCGACCTCCGCTGGTAGGCAGGTGTAAGGAGGGAGGTATGTACTAAGGTCAGTTTGCTTTCTTCACACTTTTCTGTGCACTTAGTTTTTTATCCTTGTACGGTGTGTGTTTTTTGTAAAAGTTCATAAATAAAGTTATCATTTAATTAGGTTTAATATGATTTGCACTTTCTCAGAAACCTAGATCTATCTATACTTTGAATTGTCTATTTACACTATCTTCCCCTCCTGTACAATGAATACCCTCCCCCCAATCACTAGTTTAAACACTCCTCCAACTAGCTAGCCATTTTCTACCCCTGCACAGCTGCACCCTCCCCATTGACGTGCAGCTCGTCCCTATCATAGAACCTGTAGCCAACAGAGAAGTTGGCCCAGTTCTCCAGGAACCCAAACTCCTCATTCCTACACCAATTTCTGAGCCACGTATTTTTCTCCCTAATCTCCCGTTGCCTCTCTGGTGTGGCATGTTGTACAGGCAATATTTCAGAGAACACTACCTTGCCTTAAGCTTGCATCCTAATTCCCTGAAATCATCTTTAAGGACCTTCCACCTACCTCTAACTTTGTAATTTGTGCAAATGTGCACCATGATTGCTGGGTCCTCACCAGCCCCTCCCAGTAATCTGTCAACCCGATCAGCGATGTGCCGGACTCGAGCACCAGGTAGGCAGCACACTGTTCGACAATACCTGTCTTTGTGACTTATAGCCTTATCTGTTCCCCTAATAATTGAGTCCCCCACTACCAGCACCTGTCTGGCCTGCCCTGCTCTCCTGTTTTCCCCCTTAATACAGCTGACACTCCTCTGGCTTTCAGAGGAAATGCCTTGCTGCAGCAGTGCTATCCCTGTACTGACACCCCCCTCATCTGCCAACTTAGCAAATTTATTGGGTTTGCCAGATCAGGACTAGCCTCCCTTGTACTCTTCCCTCAACCCCACCTTCTAACTGTCACTCAGCTAGCTGCATCACTGTCCTGCAGCTCCATGCTACCATCCTCCCCCATATCTATCCCATTGAGTAGCAGACTCCTTTCCACATTGTCTATGGATCTCAGTGTTGCCAGTTGTTCCAGTTGTACACTGGATGGCATTGTCAGTTATGGAGCTCATTTCCTAATGGGAATTGCACCAGACAGGTGCAATGATTAGTAAAAATAAATGTAAAGTATTAATAAAATACAACCAGCAATTCAGTAATTCCTCCCTTACAAACTCCCTGAATCCAAAGTCACTGAATCACAAGTCACACACTTACTTATTGTTTGCACTTATGCTGCGGTCACACTCAGCTCATATCACACTTGCTAAGGAGACTTAGACCACATTCACACTTTGCACTTTTTTGCGCACACTTTTCAAAAAATCACAAGTGTGTCTGCCAGCAGAGTGAATGTAATTCACCATGTCAATTCTTCATGCACCTGTGCCTGCACTTTTTCCCATAGGGCCCATTATTCCCGCTGGAATTACACATCGCCGTTCAGACATGGTGCAATTCCAGCTGGAGGATGTGATGTCACACAGGGGAGAAAGAATCCTCCCCTGTGTGACATCTGTGACAGACCCTTTTTGGTTTCGCAGTGTATTAATATACACTGCGAAATGTACATAAAAGTGATCCAAATGGGATGAAAAATAATAAAAATTTAATACTTACTCTCCGCCGGATGTTCGGGTTACCGCGAGCTAAGATATCCACATGTACTGACCTTCCAGGGCCTAGGAAGACCTGTAATTGGCCGCTCACAATCATTTCATATGCACATCATATGCACGTCAAATATCACATGACCGCGAGCGGCCAATCACAGCTCTTGATAGGTCCTGGAAAGTCAGTACATGTGGATGTCTGGGCTCCCCAAACATCTGACGGAGGGTAAGTATTAAATTTTAATTATTTTTCATAACATTTGGATCACTTTTATTTAGGTTTATCTGGGATTTATTAGGTTTAGTATTAGGTGTATTTGGGATTCCTCCTCCCCTGTGTTACATCACTTCTCCCCTGCGCTTATGGGGGATAAGTGAGCCCGTAAAAAAACACGGTGTGTGAATGCACTTTTTTTACGGCGCTTTTTTGCGTGGGTACAAAACACGGCAAAAACCGCCTGCACAAAAAAGCACAAAAAATGCGCAATGTGTGAGCGTAGCCTAAAAGAGATTTTTGTTTTTTTTCCCTTTAGCAGAAATCCAACCTACAGTTCAATGCACTTCCAAATGGTACAGCAATTCATACAGCAGACATATAGCGTGTGGGTTGGCATGTAGTCAAAGCATCAGAGCTGGTGTTCTTGCCCCCCGTTCATTAAACTAGCAAGAAGTATGAGGTGGCAGGAATGTAAGATGATTATGGAGCCCTCAGCGGCCACACCTCTGCCACACACCCCTGTTCTCAGCAACATGACGCTGAAATCTGCTCTGTGGCCTATTGTCCCATAAAGGAGAGGTGAGTGCTGAGGAGCAGATATGATTTTATAGATTTATAAGCGATCTCTATATCCCAGATCTGTAGTGGACAGCTCAGCTTCATCATATAGGAGGGCAGGGACAGCACAGAAAAAAATTGTTGGCATTCTTGAAATTTCTTCAAAAATGAAGTATTGTTCCCAGAAAATTATTGCAATTACACGTTTTGTTATATAAATGTTTATTGTTCCTTTGTGTTTAACACAAAAGACTCCAAAAAGGGACAAGACAAAATTGTCAACTTAATATTTGGTTGCACACCCTTAGGAATAATAACTGCAATCAATCGCTTTCTATAACCATCAAGAACCTTCCTACACCTCTCAGCTGGAATTTTGGACCAGTCTTATATTGAAAACTCCTTCAGGTCTTTCATATTTGAAGGTGCCTTCTCCCAACAGCAAATTTAAGATCTCTCTATAGGTGTCCAATGGGATTTAGATCCAGACTCATTGCTGTCCACTTTAGAACTCTCTAGCGCTTTGCTTCCATCAGTTTCTGAGCGTTTCTTGAAGTATATTTCCAGTAATTTTCTGGAAGACCTATGACCTAGGACAGAAACCCAAATTTCTGAAACTGGGCACTACATTGCGACCCAAATACCATTGTTAATCCTCAAATTTCATGATGCCTTGCATACAGTCAAGGCCGGGTTGCACGCTGCGATGTCCCAGCGATCCAACCAACGATTGGGATCGCTGGGCCATCGCTATATGATCGCTAGTGAGCTGTGACACAGGCAGACTCACCAGCAACCAGCGAGAATGCTGGTAACCGGGGTACACATTGGGTAACTAAGCATAGCTCTGCGCTTAGTTACTCAATGTTTACCCTGGTTACCATGTCCCAGCGTGTATTGTGCGGCGCTGGGCATCGGCCAGGAGGTCGTTAATGTTTGGTCTCCTGCTGTCACACACGTCGATGTTGGCCGCCCAGTGGGAGACCAACGGTCGAAAAACGGCTCTGGCCATTCCGCAACGATCAGCGACCGCGATAGTTACGCCACTGCCTGTCATTCTATGAGCAGAGCAGAGACTGCTGTGTGCAGGCGCCCACCAACCCAACAAAAGATGCAAAGGACGACTAAGCCATGGAAGAATCAAAGGACCACAGGTACCAGGGAACAGGAGGGGATGAGGTAGGGGATTGGCGGACCAAGGACAACCGGTGGGGGACCAGGAGGGGGTAGGACCAGGCAGAACAGGACATTTTCCTTCCACCTGACATGTAAGATGGGAGGGAAATGATCATGATGACGGCAGTAGTGGCGGTACAGCGGGGGCAGGCAGAGAGTACTGGGGCTCACCAGAGGGCCAAGGGCAACTGGGGAGGCAGGCGGCTGGAGAGAAATACACAGGAGCTGATAGCTTCTGGAGTGCGCCGGCACCATATTAGAGGATCAGGAGCAGGGGAGGTAATTGGGAGGGAGTTGGAAGGCTGTGCAACTGTACTAGAGGACTGGGAGAGACCAGGGGAGGACATTTCTCTGTCATCGGGCATTTGATTATGGCAGATGACAGTGAAATAGTTTATTTTGCTGACGATGCAATGTATTTGCATATGATCACTGTTATACACCGGAATACGGCAATCATGTGACCAGTAACAAAACAAAATGGCCCGATTCCTAATCCCCAGAGTCCTACCTACCCCAGTAGCTGAAACCATGGAGATTTTCCAATGGTTGGGGGCGCTACAGCCCTTTTACTTTCTGCTGTATTTAAATGGCAGAATGGAAGAAATACTCTCAACTACCGCCATTTTTATATGATATAGATGTCACTAAGGGGTTAAAGTATCTTCAAATACAGGACCAGACCACCAATCAAATTACAATAATACTATCACACTACTTATCTCTGGAATGCTGATATATACTGCCCCAGCTGCTCTTCCCTTTCCCAACATGGACCATTCTATGTTCTGTTTCATGTCCCCTGTGTTATTCACTGAACTATTCTATGCTCTGTTGTGTATAAATATTTGTCTTCTGAATTTGTGTAATTATGAGCCTGATGAAGAGACCTAAGAGTCTCGAAAGCTTGCTATTCGTTTGCATCTTTTCAGTTAGCCATTAAAAGGTATAAACCACTGAGGACTCTTACATTTTAATATATTTTTTTCCATTCTCATATAAACTTTGCCTCTGAGCAATTCCTTAATAAGTGTGGTTAATTAATTTAAAAATAAACTATTAGTTGTAGTTGATTTACTATAAATATCTGTTTGATCATGGACAAGAGAATCAAGCAGAATCCTCAATTCCCAAAAATAAATTCCATGGGTATCATAACTTTCCTGCAACAACCAATTTCCTATTTTAGCAGCATTGGTTCTATCCAGAACATCATTATCATCATCCTTATATCAACTAAATCCTGACTCAACCCATTGATCTTGGTAGCAACACCAATAAAATTACTTTCTAATTTACAAATGCAGTGGTCATGTGGCCAGGGTACTCGACTTCCAGGGCTCAACAGTTCAGGGGATGTCACGGTGGCTCTCCCTGGAAGTCGTGGCTGCGACCGGTCGTTAAAAAGGGGAATTATTTACAAGGAGAAAAGAATTTATAAAGATTATCGTGATGCCACACGATACACCTCTCGTAACAGTGTCTGGGAGGCTGTTGCATGCAATGTTGATCGTAAACAGTTCAAGCAACTGACAGATTCTATGGATGGAATGCAGTGTGCATGCTCAGTGTCTGCACACTGTCGTCACACATACTCTTCACATGGCTTTTAGTCCACATTTATAGGGTTGCATATATAGTAACATTTTTGCAGTAACATGTTTAATTTGCTTTACAATTATTGACCCTTCCAAACCCAGAACTCAGCAACTCTTCTTTTATGGAACAACATCTTCCAAGACTCAAACTCCAGAACTGCACAAGCAGCAGAGATGCCAATGACAATAATATAATAATATTTATTCATTTATATATCACTATTAATTCCATAGCGCTTTACATACATCAGTAATACTGTCCCCATTGGGGCTCACAATTCAAACATCCTATCAGTATGTCTTTAAAACGTGGGAGGGAACCAGAGTGCCCAGAGGAAACCCATGCAAACACAGGGAGAACATACAAACTCCTTGCAGATGTTGCAAAGCTGAAGTGCTACCACTTAGCCACCATGCCGCCCATAAAGTAAAGCCATTAAAGTGAACCAACCAGCAAGATTTAGGGCTATAAAGTGAACCCAGTGCCTGTAAGGCACTGGGATGATGAATGCAATCATATATTTACTTCAATGATTACATGTATGATTGCACAAAAAGTGTTATCATACACTGGGAAAACAGTGCAGCAAATTAGCATAAGTGCACCACAGCGTCACTATGAGGGGCTGAGTTTCTTTTATTACTCCTGTGTGGGCTCTAAACCAAACCCTCTCTCCCTCCTCCATCCCTCCTCCTTCACTCCCTCCCTTTCAGTACATACCAGGCAGTGGCACAGGATGTCTGACATCGTGCATGGTGATAGTACAATACCAGGCTCCTATGTGCTCATCACTCCCTCCCGCTATTGTCTCTGGCTACTCACAGCTTGTCAATGCTTCTCCCCGCCTGGATCACAGGTGGAAACCCTGTCCCTTCCAGTCTGCATATCCCCGGTCTCCTCTCACAGACTGTGGGAAGATGCAGGATAGGAGACTGGAACATATCTTTGCTACTGTGACTGTCATGACAATAGTGGTGATCTGTCTTGGTCTCCTATCCTGGATTGTCTCACAGTCTGTGAGAAGAAGAGACTGGGGATGAGCGCAGACTGGAAGGGACCGGGCCTTCTCCTGTGACACGGGTGAGGAGAAACAGTGAGAAGCAGTGTCAGAATCAAAGTAATACAAGAATGGAATTGTAAAACATTGGCTAACCACTTCTAATCAATTTGTATTAAAATATTGTTGTTCATTATTTGCTAGATAATGCATATTAAAGAATACTCCTCATTGGCTTGATTAGTCTGAAATTTAGCAGTATCAGCAATGTTCAAACCAATGAATTGTTGCCTCATCTCAATGTAGTATCTGAGCATCTGCATCACTTCAAGTGCAGGATGCCAGTCATACAAAAACCACATTTAACAGTAGAATGTTTCATGACTCTTACAAGTCTGCATTATATATTTTTGTAAGGAAAAATTGCAGAGTGATTATTTTAAAGTATTTGGATCTGGAACCAAACTATACATTGATAACAATGACTCAAGTAAAAGTAAGTAAACATTTTTTCGTGTATCTCATTGAAAAACATCCATGTCACATTGTCTTTGTTGATATACCTAACAGATGTTTAAGTTTTCATGTAATTAAAAACGTACAAGTCACCAGAGATCGATGATACCGATGCCCCTACTTTTAGCTGGATGAACTCTGAAAATCATAAATACAAAGAAATCCTAAAAATATCAAGATTTAGTACTTAGTTAATCACAGTCAATAATTTATATTACTTTTTGCTATACTTGTGTATATTATGTGCTATGGCATGTACTTTGTAATTTTAATCTTTGTATACATACATTATTGCTTAACAATGTATGTGAATGTGACTATATACTAATCACTTGGTAAATAATTGCTTTTGGAGCATAATAACTATTCTTTCTGTAGGTGTTTTTTCTACATCATCTGAAGTTTATTGTAATACTGAAGTTTTCGCCGTGTATAAGACTGGAGACAATGAAAAGTAAAAAGAAAAGACTAATTAATTTCAATCCAATCCTACTGCATGCAAACAGTATCCAATCCAATCCTACTGGATGCAAGACTAAATTCATCTGGAACTAAATGATTAATGGAATATATATATATATATATATCTATACATATATATATATATATATATATATATTACCTAGTGCAAATTATTCAAAACAGTGTAAACCACATTTGAGGATAAGGGTCTTGTCTGTCCTTATAAGGCTGTGGTCACACATAGAAATCCGTTTTTGGAAGTGATTTTTATCACCAATCCGTTTTTTTCTGGGTGCTTTTTGAGCCTCCTGCACTCCTGAACGTTTTTGGACTTTTCATTAAAAAAACGCATGCGCGAACGCATGCGCAAACGCAAGTGCGCATTTGCATGCGTTCGCGCATGCGTTTCCCATAGGGCCCCATGTTAAAAAAACGCATGAAAACGTATGCGTTTTTTAAATGATGCCAAAAACGTTGCATGCAACGTTTTTGACTCAAAAACGGACAGGGCAATGTTTGGAGCTCCAGAGAAAAACGGACAGGGTGTTTATTACATCCAATCCGTTTTTCTGTCAGTTTTTGGACTTAGAAAAAAAAATGAGAAAACTGAAGCCAAAAACGGACTGAGGGCTTATGTGGAACCCCAGCCTAACTGATGGAACTGATGGGGCATAATAATATATACAGATAACTGTGGGGTAATTAACATTATAAACTAGAGTAGACATGTGTTTAGTAGGGGTATAACTTTCAAATGTTCCTTGTGCTTCCTCTTTATGATACTTTATGATCAAAATACAAAAAAAAGACAGACATGCCAGCTATTTGGCTGCCTATTTGTTGAACATCTCTATGTAATCTCAGAATTTTTGTCGCTTATAGTCTTCATCTTACTGACTCCAATTTGTTTTTTTTTACTTTAAGGTCTTCGGTCTACTTTATTCCTGAAGTTAAATTGGTTCTTGTACATATAAAGCAAAACTAAAGCAAAAATAAATAGACAAATATCTCCGGTTAGTCAAGGTCTATTTTTAAAAGAATTAACAAACACAACATAATAATTCAATCTACACTGGCATTCGTGTTTTTCTAGTTATATTCTAAAATAAAATCTGATTCATAGATGGATCAGCCACTTCATTATGGCAATGAGGAGTTGAATAATCACTAAGGTCCAGAATATGGTGCCGCAATGCAGTGAGAACTTACTTCTATCTCATCATTTACAAGTGCATCTCAATGAATTAGGATATCATCAAAAAGTTAATTTATTTCACTAATTCAATACATAAGTAAAATACATATATTATATAGAATCATTACAAACAGAATGATCTATTTCAAGTGTTTATTTCTGTAAATGTTGATGATTATGGCTTACAGTCAATGAAAACCCAAAAGTCATTATCTCAGAAAATTAAAGTAGGGAGGATCAAGGGTTAACAACTGTCCTGCCGTATTCCATGAAACATCAAAGGGTGAATATAATATTGATTTATTAGTCAACGAGTTTTAGGGTTCCCAGAAACGCCCTGAAACGTGGCAATGATTTTTGATGATATTCTAATTCATTGAGACGCGCTAGTATCTGCTTTTTCACAACTTAAATAAAAAAAAAACTATACATCTTTGGTATGTACATACTCATTCTGATCTGGAGAGTCATATTGCCAGGTCAAAAAATAAAAATGAAATTAAACTTCCCCCAGAAAATTAGCCTGGAGTGAAGAGGTAAACGTTTTTAGGAAAATATATTGATTGATGCTTTATCTTCTACTTTATGAAAATGTTTTATTGACTCAAAGAGTTGTATATATCATAGCAACTACATTTCTTTTATGTTGCATTTTAATTTAATTTTTTTTTATTTCACTAAATATTTTGCTTCGATTCTTCTTTAAGGGCTGGAGGCAACAGCACCAAATGTGACTATTTTAGCATCATTCAAAAGAGATGTGAAGGCAAAAAGCTCAATTTTACTGTGCAACTTGCAGAACTTCTTCCCTGATGCAATTCAAGTGGCGTGGACTGTAGAAGGCTACGATGGGGAGCTGACATCTGAGCAGGGGGACATTATAACCGATGCATCCAGTCATATGTCCTCATTGTACACCTGGATTACAGTAAAAGAATCTGATATAGGCAAAATATATACATGCAAATACAAACACGAGAAAACTGGAAATGAGTGGCAAAAAGTAGAGTATGATACAGGTAAATCTTATCTTTTACAAACTATTCTTGTAATAATGCTGCAACTATTCAATAACATAAAAATAGTACAATGTTAAAAGTCATTAGTAAACTGCCTTTCAACATAGCAGAATCTGACATTTTCCACTATTGCTGTTTTAAAGAAAAAAACCTGTGCAAGAGGTATTTGAATTAAAATGTTGTGACACAACCATCAACCATCATGCAATAAATTTACTCTAATGCATATTAGAAAGCTGGCATAAATTGTAGCAATGAGCTGGCATTGCTGCTTTGTACTGATACATTGACAGCCCAAAGATGTGCAAGATTTACAAAATACTAAACTGGTTTATCCTTACTTCAGTGGGATTTTCAAACTTGACTAATATGAGTAGGGTAGAGTCATACTAGCTAATGACTCGCATTGCACTCGGCCCCAAGTTAGACAATGGTGCAGCTCAGATCTGCAAATTTTTCCTCAGCCTTAATTGGACTAAGGGAACAAATCACAGCATGCTGCTATTGTAAGCGAGTTTCGGCTCACTCGCACCCACATCTGACTGCACTTGGATGTCGACATACGCCGAGACTGGCAATGGAGGAGATGGAGAAATTAATCTCTCCCTCCTCTCCACACCTGTGATTACATAGCAGGATCTGATCACAATAGATCAGAGGTCCCCAAATCCAGGCCTCAAGGGCCGCCAACAGTTCATGTTTTCAGGATTTCCTTAGTATTGCACAGGGCTTGGAATCATTACCTTTGCAGATGATCACATTAGCACATGTGCAATACTAAGGAAATCCTGAAAACCTGAACTGTTGGCGGCCCTGGAGGCCTGGAGTTGGGGACCTCTGGTATAGATGATGCTCGGTCAGACTCGCAGAAGAACCTGAGCCAAGTGTCATTAGCATATCGCATCTGATGCTCTCACCGGTCTAAATGTAAGTTCTGATGTGTTTCATTAAGGTATTATGTATGTTTCAAGGTAATATTTGGTACTAATCATTTTTAAAGGGGTATTCCCTTAATTGATAGTTATTCAAACTTTGCAATATCAGGGAGTTCAACTGCTGGGATCCCCAGTGATCAGAAGAAATGAGATCTGCAGAGTTCTATCTAAATGGAATAAAGATGTTCATGCTGAAATCTCTGCTCCATTCATTGTTTAATCGGCTGCTGGAAAAAAGCAAAGGATAATGCTCAGTTTTGCAGTGAGATCTCCAATGATCAATTATTTTGGATAATTTTAAATTGTGCCAAAACTCCATAATATACGTTTATAGTAGTCAGACCTTTTACTGTTACAGAGCTTTAACCCCCCTGTAATGACATATCGATAAATTATAAAATGGTAGCTGCCTAGGGGAAATAAGTTGTGTGCTGACCTGTATAAAACTAATAGATTGGTACCATTAACAGTTCAGTACAATTCTTACATAACCTGTATGAATAATTTACTTTATAATAGATGATGTTTTGGTTCTTTGCTAAGGCTCCATACACTGTCATCTTTATTAACTGTTACAATAAAGAGGCTTAGGCTGCCTTCAGATTTGCAGATGCCTCCGCAGCGTTTTGCGGAGGCATCTGCAAGCATCTGCATGCAGACGGCAGCCCCTATGTTTATAATGGAGCGCAGATGCTTGCAGACCGCCGTGCGCACCCATTCACTCCTATATGTGATCTGTGTGCAGGCGGATGCCTGCGCACAAATCACACCACTACCGCCCGCACCAGGGACGCAACATGTCGCGTCCCTGGTGTGGACGAGAGTGTGTGATCTGTACGCAGGCATCCGCCTGCGCACATATCACATATAGGAGTGAATGGGTGCGCACGGCGGTCTGCAAGCATCTGCAGACCGCCGTGCGCTCCATTATAAACATAGGGGCTGCCGTCTGCATGCAGATGCTTGCAGATGCCTCCGCAAAACGCTGCGGAGGCATCTGCAAATCTGAAGGCAGCCTTATTTATGAAAAAATGTGGCATATAACTTCCATAAATCCACAAATGCCACAGGCTGTCAGGGTATGTTTGGAGTCGTAGTATCGCTCAGCTGGAGAGACATTAGTTGTGACCATTTCCTACAGTCTATGGCCCTTCTTTATGACGTCCTGAAGAGCGTTTATAAGAACTTCAAATTTCGAATTCAGAATATCTGCAAATTACTTCTCAAAATATTTTATTCTGTATATTTAATTCTGTATATATTAATAATTTAATGTTTTACAGAACATTTAAAGGATGACAACAGCTGTACATATACTTCAGGTAGCTATTTTTGTTCAACTACACATTTCAACTGGTTTCATGTAAAATATTTTTGCATGAAAGGGTTGGGTGTTATATCTTGAGAATTTAAGGTATATTACAAATATATGTGTCCAATAGATGAAAATCCCACAAGTTGATAAATCATAAATGTATCAGATTAGAGATGTCCTTTCAAACTGGAATAAATGTAATTATGAATCTTGAATAAACAACTCCATATACATTTAATTTTCTCACCAAAATAAGTCTTTAACATATGTCATACTTGGGCTTATTATATATGTTAATAAAGGGAATCCTTTTCTTAGCACCTCCTTGATGAGCCAGAGCGGAGAGCCAACAAAAACTATGTTTCCTGCTTTGGCACTTTATTCTAGAATATTTGAAAATAAATGTATGGTAGAATACGGAAATAAGTCAATTTATTAAAAGTGTATCCTGAGAATATAATACAGATAGCTAAAATGGGAATATCTTATCATTGTTGTAAAAACACCAAGCTACAAATCCAAGCTGTTTTTATTTGTTTTATTTTACAGGCAGCATGCAAACTTTCTGATACACCACGTTTATTTTGTACACCAAGTGTGTATGTGTGTGTACATAAATCTATGCATATACAAATATATACACACACTATATACACTATGCAAATGATGCCAAAATTGAAAAAATGTTCAAGACAATGTTTAAAAATGTCTTCAGTATTCATTCAGTATGTTCTATGAGCACTTCATGCAGAAATACACATACGTACAAAATAAAATTTGGCATGTTATCAATTAGGTTATTAATGGCTGTCAGAGGAATATTTGTCATGCTGAACACACTTGGGCATGCAAATCATTATGATCCCCTGCTGCAAGCCAAACAGTACTGTGCAGTCATATGTGGGGTATTGCCACATTCAGGTGAAATTGCGTAACACATTAGAGGCATTTTTGCCTATTCCCTTTGTGAAAATTGGAAATCTGGGGTTAAAACAAGATTTTAGTGAAATTATTCTTTCTTCCCAATAGTATAATGTTTTATGAAACACCTGTGGTACCAATATGCTGACTGCAACCCTAAATTAATTAATTGAGAGCCACAGTTTGTAAACTAGGGTCACTTCTGGGGGATTTATGCTTTTCTGGCATCAAGGACTTTGCCAATGTAACACGGCGACCCCAAAACCAATCCAGGAAATTCTGAGGTCCAGTATGGCGATACTTACCTCCTGAGCTTGGCACTGTACCTGAAACGTAGTCCCTGATTACATGGACAATATTGGCACACTCTGGAAAAATTACACACTAAAGTCTATGGTCCATTTTTTCTTATTAGCCCTAATAAAAATTAAAAACTTGGTTCTAAATCAACATTTAAGTGAAAAAAATGTAATTATTCTTTCTTCACCACCCAACGATAAAAAATTCAGTGACATATCTGTGATGTCAATGTGCTCATTGCACCCCTAGATGAGTTAATTGACTTTTTTACTATGTAAAATTGGGTAAATTGTGGGGAGTCTACTTTTCTGGCAACCATTTCAACTAAATCTGAAGTCCAATATGGTGCTCCTTCCCATCGGAGCTTTGCTCTGTGCCTCAAAGTAGTTGTCGATCACATATGGGGAATCAGTGTACTCAAGAGAAATTGGAGAACAAATTATATGGTGCACTTTCTACTGTTAACCTTCTGAAAATACCAGATTGCGGGCTAAAACAAATTTATTGTGGGAAAAAGTTATTTTTTCTATTTTCACAGCTCAATTTTCTAAAATTCTGTGAAGCGCCTGGGGGTTCAAAGTGCTCAACATATATCTAGATAAATTCTTTGAATGGTCTAGTTTCCAAAATGGGGTCACTTATGGGGGGTTTCCACTGTTTAGGCACATCAGGAGCTCTCCAAACATGATATGGTGACTGCTAATAATTCCAACCAATCTCGTCAAATGGTGCTCCTTCTCTTCCGAGCCCTACCATGCACTCAAACAGTAGTTTTACACCACATATTAGGAATCAACATACTGAAGAGATACTGCACAACAAATTGCTGAGTGCAATTTTTTCTGTTACACTTGTAAAAACAAAAAAAATTGGAGCTAAAAGAACAATTTTGTTGAAAAAAATGTGATTTTTCTATTTTCACCGCTCAGTGTTCTAACATTCTGTGAAGCAACTAGGGGCTCAAAGTACTCATCACACATGTAGATAAATTCCTTGAGGGGATCTAGTATCTAAAATGTGGTTTCTTTTGTGGAGTTTCTAATGTTTAGGCACATCAGGGCTTTATAAACTTGGTCCTTAAAAATGGTTTTATAAATTTTGTTTGAAAAATGAGAAATTGCTGATAAACATTTAACTTTTCTAACTGATGCAAAGTAGACATGTGGGAAATATTATTCATTAACTATTTTGTGTGACATTACTCTTTTGTTTAAGGGTATAAAAATTAAAATCTTGGAAATTGCTAAATGTTCTACATTTTTTCCCAATTTCCAATATTTTCACATATAAACACAGAAAATATTGTCCTCTCTTTACCACTAACAGAAAGTACAAGCACTGGATTTCAGAGAGTCACACTGCACATGAAAAGGGCAAAAGCTTCAGAGGTGCACTGACACTGCTTAAATGAACTGTTTTCCAGGAGCTGCAGTGATGCTAGGTTATGTTAATTATGTTATCATGTATGAAGGGGTGTGATAACAAGGAAAAACGGCCGACTAGTCTGGGGCAACAACGCCCCTTCAACTAGATAAAGCTTCAATTAGCATAGAAAAAACAGAGGTAATAAATGCTTTTTTTACACACTGAGTTTAGAGAATTAAGTTAAATAGTGCTTGTTAGGATGTGCCCACATATGCCGATATTTTCTCACCACAGATCTTGGTTAGAAAAGTGGCAGTGTGTCATGCGAATGTCAGGTGTTTTGACATCTATATGACATGTGTATTTCATTTATATGACTGGTTTCACACTGCAGTTTTTTTCCTGATCAGGTTTGATCAGGTTTGTGTGCCAAAACCAGGAGAGAAACCAGGAGAGCAACTTGCAGAGAAAAACTATAATTGAAAGATTGAGACCTGTTCTGGGTTTTGGAGACACTCCTGGTTTTGACACACAAACCTGATCGAACCTGATCAGGGAAAAAACTGCAGTGTGAAACCAGCCTATGCCATGTATAAGAAAGTTTTCATATCCCTGCGTAACCTGAAGACTGATGTGGATCTGACAGCAGATGGCGATCTCAACATTGTGATGTCTTTAGCTAAAAAGATCAAACCAGGACTTCACTCGTTTTAAATAATGTGGAAAAAAATGAATAGGGCTTCACAGTATTTTTCAGGCTCAACACAGATAAAGCGGACAGCTGCGAGCTGCCACCCTAAGCTGGCTAGTTACACTTTGGCTGGCAAAAAAAGTGTGGGCTTTGCCATATTTTTAATTTCCTGCCAAAATAAAATAAGGCAGCTGGGGTCAGGTATTCTCAGCATGGTGGGGACCCATCGTTATAGGGCCACCCCACGCCATAGAATAGCAGCCCACAACTGCCCCAGGATTTGGAGCATCCATTAGAAGCACCAAATCTTGGTGCTTTACCTGGCTCTTCCAGTTGCCCTAGTGCCAGTGGCAAACTGGGTAATAAGGGGTTAAATCCAGCTTTGTATTGGCAGCTGGCACTAAGCCCAAGATTCATTATGTTGGGCCAATGTGAGACCCAGGCATTATAAATTTCTACTAAATAGTAAATAATACACAACACACAGAGACAAATCATTTTATTAGAACAAAAATACAAATGCAAATCTTGACTCCACCTTTATTACTCCCACATACCCTCCATGATCCACTGTGACTTCTCATCTCAGCTGGCAAGCATAGAATGAGTGAACAAAGACCTGCAGCTTGGAAAGTGATGAGTCACAGAGGTCACCTGAGAATAGCACAGGTAATCATAGTGCCCACTAACCATAGTGGTTATCATGGTTCCCTGAACTGTGTCCTATACAAAAAAGGTGGGGGAACAAGAGGTGCAATAGTGCCCTATCACTAGTGACACTCAGATGTGAGTGGTGTAATGCAATTACACTCACCTATTCCAGTTGTGAGACCCACAACTGGTTTAACAGCATAACACAGTATCAGCTGCTGCAGGACCTCCACCGACCACTCCAACGTGGAAAAACTGCCAGAAAATATGGGAAGCAAGGTGTACCACGGTCCACGCTGCTGAGTCCACAAAATCACCTGGGATGCAAGATGGTGTAGCAGTATACTTCTTTATTCCTTCCTACGCGTTTTGGCACCCTTCCTGGCACCTTCCTCAGGGTTTCAGATGAAGTGGACAGATGTTAGCTGCCCACCCCCTGTTGCTTAGTTTTACCTTGGCTGGCAATTAAATAGGGTGAATCCCTACGCTTTTTTTTTTGTTAACCAAGGTTTAACTAGCCAGCTGAGGGTGGCTGCTAGCAGCTGTCCGCTTTATCTGTGCTGAGACTGAAAAATACTGCGAAGCCCTACGTATTTTTTTCCCATTATTTATTTATTTTACACACATATGATGGCAGGTTGGTTGCCATACAGTAATGTGTATGTCAACTAAGCTCGGACACTGTACAGATTGTGGAACTGCAGCCTGATTGCAAAAGCCAATCACAGATGTTCTCACTGAGCGTGAGCATCTGTAATTGGCTATTGCCAGTCAGTGCAGTGAATATGCATGAAGCTTAATGGGTGGCCCTGGAAGCAGCAGTGGGAGACTGGTAAGATGATCTAGCTATCTTATCATTGATTTAATCTATCTATCTAGCTATCTATCTGTATTTTCTTTTTACAGCATGAAAATGACCATACTAAAAACGCTGTCTCAGTGCTGTGCGTGTGCTATGCGATTTTTTATCGCACCCATGTACATGCATTGGCAGAATCTTGGCAATATCCACAGCCATATGCACCATGCTGCAAATGTTTCTTATTCCCATTTCTCGCTGAGGAAAAACTCGCATAATGTGCATTTCACTATAGTTTAACATCAGGGCGAGGGCAATCTGATGTTTTATCGAATTGCACTTGCCGAGTTTTTCCGCAAATGTCAGCGCACTCTTAGGCAGGGAATTTTGCTGTGCAAATGTGAATGCTGCTGGCTTGGATTGTAGAAGGGACCTGACAGGTAACCTTTAAAAACATTGCAATATAAAACATTTTATCGTTTATACTCGCGTATAAGCCGAGTTTTTCAGCCCAAAATTTGGGCTGAAAAGTCCCCCCTCGGCTTATACGCGAGTATAAGGCTTCCCCCGGAGGTATACAGGCCCCCCCATCAAGATTCAGGGCCCCCCCCCTTGCGCGGCAAACCTGTAAAGTAAAATCATACTTATCAGTGTCCTTTCGCGCCGTCCCCGCTGCCGACATGACGATCCCGGGCTTCATTCCGTGTCTTCCGCCTTCCTGTGGTCGCGGGCAATGACGTCATTGCCCGCGACCACAGGAAGCCGGAAGCCGGAAGACGCGGAATGAAGCCCAGGATCGTCATGTCGGCAGCGGGGACGGCGCGACAGGACACTTATAAGTATGATTTTACTTTACAGGTTTGCCGCGCAAGGGGGGGGGGCCCTGGATCTTGATGGGGGGGCCTGTATACCTCCGGGGCTGCTGCTGTATACACCCCTGGGGCTGCTGCTGTATACACTCCTGGGGCTGCTGCTGTATACACCCCTGGGGCTGCTGCTGTATACACCCCTGGGGCTGCTGCTGTATACACCCCTGGGGTGGCTGCTGTATACTACCTAAGGGCTGCTGTATACACCACTGGGGCTGCTGTATATACCACTGGGGCTGCTGTATACACCACTGGGGCTGCTGTATACACCACTAGGGCTGCTGTATATACCTCTGGGGCTGTATATACCTCTGGGGCTGCTGTATACTACCTCTGGGGCTGCTGTATACTACCACTGGGGCTGCTGTATAGTACCACTGGGGCTGTATATATACCTCTGGGGCTGTTGTATACTACCACTGGGGCTGCTGTATACACCTCTGGGGCTGCTGTATACTAACCACTGGGGCTGCTGCTGTATACTACCACTGGGGCTGCTGTATATACCTCTGGGGCTGCTGTATACCACACTGCTGGGGGCTGTATACCTGTGCTGGGGTCCACCCTTGGCTTATACACGAGTCAATAGGTTTTCCCAGGTTTTGGGGGCAAAAGTAGGGGGGTCGGCTTATACACAAGTATATACGGTATACTAACAGTCCCATCTTTTATTTTCAATCTTGCAGGTTGTACAGATGATGCAGAAAAAATACCAGTGATCATTCGGACAGCACAGCTCTTCTATGCTTTACTTCTTTTAAAAGGCTTCATGTATTCTCCACTCCTGCTATTCTATAAGTATAAAGCACGAGAATTAATGCTTCCTTCCAAATTGAGTACATAATGCACAAGAAAAAAATATTGTCAGTTAAAGAGGAACAATTGCTGGATTTTTTAATTAAACTGAGTACATTCTCCATTTGGCGCTGTTCCACTGATTCTTGAACAGTTTCTCTTTTTTTTCTGTGATCCTCCAAAGTTATGTTTTCCAGTAAAAATGGTGCAAATTTTATTTTCAATCAATTGGAAAATACCACAGAATTTTATTGTGACAGCAGCTCTGTTTTGACTGGTTAACATCAGAGAAGAATAAGTTAATGTCCCGAGAAGTCTGGTGGTATGCCTCGAATTGGCTGAAAGGGAAATGTACTCCTTTATTGCCAGGAGCCACAGCTTTGGTACAGAAGAGCACTATTCAAAACATATCTAAAATCAATAAATGAGAACAAACTGGAGAAAGTAATATGTTTAACTAAATTAAATCCACAGAAAGTTAATCTTTAAAATAAACTTGCTTCTGAGTTATGCAATAGTATTACACTTTTATATTTACTATTATAACAATACCAAATATACTGTTAATAAAATATTATTCGATGAAATTTCATTGGTAATCAGAAAATCTGTCAAACAGGGAATCACAGGTTGTATTACTGTATTTTTTGGACTGTAAGACGCACAGGACCATAGGACACACCAAGGTTTTAGAGGAGCAACATAGGGGGAAAAAAAATTTTAAGCAAAATATGTGGTCATGACACACTGCTATTGGGGGAGGGGATCTGCTGCTGACAATGTTATTAGGGTAGTATCCCCGATTCTGTCATAATGTCCACCATCCTGGACCGCTTACGGGTATTTTTTGTCTTCCATCCTGGTATATGTTCCCATTCTGATATATATGTCCCCCATCCATTTTGGTATATGTTTCCATATCCTGCTATATATGTCCTCCATCCTGACATACGATTCCAATCCTGATATATGTTCTCTATCCTGGTATATGATCACCCATCCAGGTATATATATCCCTTATACTGGTGTATACTGTATGATCCCCCATCCTGGTATATATGTGATCCCCCACCCTGGTATGATCCCACATATTGGTATGTATGGCCCCCATCCTGGTGTTTATAATCCCCCATCCTGGTATATGTCTGAAATAAAGACATATACCCACCTTACATATGATCCCCCACCCTGGTATGCAGTGACGTAATTTGAAGCTCATGGGCCCCAATGCGAAAGCTCCAACGGGGCCCCCAATTGTTACAAATCTTTAACAGCAATAGTCTTTTTCTATAGGCCAAAGGGACTTTTGGGAACCCCCAGGCTCCGGGGCCCGGGTGCGATCACAACCCCTGCACTTGTTGTAGTTACGCCCCTGCTGGTATGTATGACCCCCATCCTGGAATATGTCCCTTTTTCTGGTGTATATGATCCTCCATCCAAGTATATGTCCCCCATCCAGGTATATATGATCCCCCATCCTGGTAACTATGGCCCTCATCCTTGAATATGGTCCCCATCCTGGTATCTATGATTTCCCATCAAGGTGCACACATAAAAAAATAAACAATCATACTCAATGTCCATCACCGCCATGTTTGTTCACCTGTCATGTGCAGTAGCCGTGTGGGTGTCCAAACATGGCAACCGCAAGTATGCGAGCCTGCCCCCATCGTCACCTCGCAGGGCTGGCTCACATCCTTCCCTACTTCGTATATTTTTATATAGAGAATTTTTATACTACTGAGGAACCCAGTGTTAATTATTATGATTACAACAAAGCACTTTAAATTACTATGCTTGTTAAAGGGAATCTGTTAGGTCAAAAATCCATATGCAACTGATATCATTTTCTAATTCCTCTCTCTAAGCTCTCTCTATTCATGTATTTGTATTATTTATACTTTCCTCCTATCCTGTGTTAACTTCAAAATAAAAGATTAATTCCATCTGTCAATCACAGTGAGTGATCACTTTCTTCTCTGCTGCCCACTCCCCAAGGAATGAATATTCATGCATCACTACACTGCCCTGCCCTCCTCTGATCTGTATGCTGTGTGTGGTTGGCTCATTAGGAGCAGGGACTCTTTGCAGACAAAGGAGAGGAGAGGAGGTGTGTGCTCTTAGCAGATGCACATCTGACATTTTCATTGTGTGAATCAGGCATGTGTGTAGTGTGTACTCTGAGATATTTCTTTGTGTTTATATTAACATTTGATCAATTGCTTAGCAGATACACACATTACATGTATGCAGGAAAACCAAAGATCATAAATACAGAAATCGCTCACAGGCAGCACAGGCTAGTGATGTTACTATAAGAGTTGTAGCACAAAACACCTCCCCAGCAGCCTGCAGAAGCCTGAGATTATGTAACTTCAGCACAGAGGGGAGGGACAGAATATCAGCTTAGATAGGCATGGTTATTTAAAAAAAGTTTACTTACTGTGACTAGTGATGGGCGAATCCTAAATTACTCGGAATCGCTTGACTCTAGCGAGTCCGAGCACAGGACTCGCTACTCGTTGCGAGTCTAGCGAGTCCAATGTTAATGAATGGGGAAGCGAGTAATAGCGAGTAGTGTGAGATTTACAAATCGCAGATGTGTCTCGGAAGCTTCAGCCTGAAGCAATCCTAGTTTTGTCATTTATTTGCATTGGACTCGTTTACTTTGCAACTGTAATCGCTGGGAAACTCGCACAGATAAGAGTCCTGTCTGCTCTGTGTTCTGGCTGCCACAGCTCCAGGGTCCTAAGAGCCCGCCTGCTGCCTGATGTAGCAGAGCTGAGATTGTTCTCAGTCTGCTCATTCCCTGTGCATAGACATCTATATCTATGCACAGGGGATGTAGCAGAGAGGACATCGCGTTTTCGACTGCGTCGGACGGAAGAGGATTTTTTTAATTAAAGATGGAGTCTCTAATGGCTTTTTTTTTTATTTCTAATAAAAAATTTTCTCTGTGTTGTGTTTTTTTTTAAACAATTTAATAGAAATTCATGGCGGTCATGTCTAATATTGGCGTGATCGCCATAAATTTCGGGCTTAGGGCCAGCTGATAATACAAAGCTGGCCCTAACCTCTTTATTACCCAGCGTGCCACGGCCACCAGGGCCGCTGGAAGAGCAGGGTTCAGCGCCAGAGGATGGCGCTTCAATGAACGCGCCATCTTCTGGGGCGGCTGCGGGCTGCAATTTGCAGCGGGGGGTGCCCAGAAATCTTGGGCATCCCTGCGCTGCGGATTCCAGCCCCCAGCTGCTTAGCTGTACCTGGCTAGACATAGAAATTGCGCGGAGCCCCACGCATTTTTTTTTAATTATTTCATGAAATTCTGAGATTCTGACTCTGAGACTCTGACTCTGGCTCTGAGGGTGAGACTCTGACTCTGGCTCTGAGGGTGAGACTCTGACTCTGGCTCTGAGGGTGAGACTCTGACTCTGGCTCTGAGGGTGAGACTCTGACTCTGGCTCTGAGGGTGAGACTCTGACTCTGGCTCTGAGGGTGAGACTCTGACTCTGGCTCTGAGGGTGAGACTCTGACTCTGGCTCTGAGGGTGAGACTCTGACTCTGAGACTCTGACTCTGGCTCTGAGGGTGAGACTCTGACTCTGAGACTCTGACTCTGAGACTCTGACTCTGAGACTCTGACTCTGAGACTCTGACTCTGAGACTCTGACTCTGAGACTCTGACTCTGAGACTCTGACTCTGAGACTCTGACTCTGAGACTCTGACTCTGAGACTCTGACTCTGAGACTCTGACTCTGAGACTCTGACTCTGAGACTCTGACTCTGAGACTCTGACTCTGAGACTCTGACTCTGAGACTCTGACTCTGAGACTCTGACTCTGAGACTCTGACTCTGAGACTCTGACTCTGAGACTCTGACTCTGAGACTCTGACTCTGAGACTCTGACTCTGAGACTCTGACTCTGAGACTCTGACTCTGAGACTCTGACTCTGAGACTCTGACTCTGAGACTCTGACTCTGAGACTCTGACTCTGAGACTCTGACTCTGAGACTCTGACTCTGAGACTCTGACTCTGAGACTCTGACTCTGAGACTCTGACTCTGAGACTCTGACTCTGAGACTCTGACTCTGAGACTCTGACTCTGAGACTCTGACTCTGAGACTCTGACTCTGAGACTCTGACTCTGAGACTCTGACTCTGAGACTCTGACTCTGAGACTCTGACTCTGAGACTCTGACTCTGAGACTCTGACTCTGAGACTCTGACTCTGAGACTCTGACTCTGAGACTCTGACTCTGAGACTCTGACTCTGAGACTCTGACTCTGAGACTCTGACTCTGAGACTCTGACTCTGAGACTCTGACTCTGAGACTCTGACTCTGAGACTCTGACTCTGAGACTCTGACTCTGAGACTCTGACTCTGAGACTCCGACTCTGAGACTCCGACTCTGAGACTCTGACTCCGACTCTGAGACTCCGACTCTGAGACTCTGACTCTGACTCTGAGACTCTGACTCTGAGACTCTGACTCTGAGACTCTGACTCTGAGACTCTGACTCTGAGACTCTGACTCTGAGACTCTGACTCTGAGACTCTGACTCTGAGACTCTGACTCTGAGACTCTGACTCTGACTCTGACTCTGAGACTCTGACTCTGAGACTCTGACTCTGAGACTCTGACTCTGAGACTCTGACTCTGACTCTGAGACTCTGACTCTGAGACTCTGACTCTGACTCTGAGAATCTGACTCTAAGACTATGACTCTGAGACTCTGACTCTGAGACTCTGACTCTGAGACTCTGACTCTGAGACTCTGACTCTGAGACTCTGACTCTGAGACTCTGACTCTGAGACTCTGACGGTGAGACTCTGACTCTGAGACTCTGACTCTGAGACTCTGACTCTGACTCTGACTCTGAGACTCTGACTCTGACTCTGAGACTCTGAGACTCTGAGACTCTGAGACTCTGAGACTCTGAGACTCTGACTCTGAGACTCTGACTCTGAGACTCTGACTCTGAGACTCTGACTCTGAGACTCTGACTCTGAGACTCTGACTCTGAGACTCTGACTCTGAGACTCTGACTCTGAGACTCTGACTCTGAGACTCTGACTCTGAGACTCTGACTCTGAGACTCTGAATCTGAGACTGAGACTCTGACTCTGAGACTCTGACTCTGAGACTCTGACTCTGACTCTGACTCTGAGACTCTGACTCTGAGACTCTGACTCTGAGACTCTGACTCTGAGACTCTGACTCTGAGACTCTGAGTCTCTGACTCTGAGACTCTGACTCTGAGACTCTGAGACTCTGAGACTCTGAGACTCTGACTCTGACTCTGAGACTCTGAGTCTGACTCTGAGACTCTGACTCTGAGACTCTGACTCTGAGACTCTGAGACTCTGACTCTGAGACTCTGACTCTGAGACTCTGACTCTGAGACTCTGAGACTCTGAGACTCTGACTCTGAGACTCTGAGTCTGACTCTGAGACTCTGACTCTGAGACTCTGACTCTGAGACTCTGACTCTGAGACTCTGAGACTCTGACTCTGAGACTCTGACTCTGAGACTCTGACTCTGAGACTCTGACTCTGAGACTCTGAGACTCTGACTCTGAAATTCATGAAATAATAAAAAAAAATGCGTGGGGCTCCGCGCAATTTCTATGTCTAGCCAGGTACAGCTAAGCAGCTGGGGGCTGGAATCCGCAGCGCAGGGATGCCCAAGCTTTCTGGGCACACCCCGCTGCAAATTGCAGCCCGCAGCCGCCCCAGAAGATGGCGCGTTCATTGAAGCGCCATCCTCTGGCGCTGAACCCCGCTCTTCCAGCGGCCCTGGTGGCGGTGGCACGCTGGGTAATAAAGGGGTTAATACCAGCTTTGTTAAAAAAGCTGGTATTAAGCCCGAGATTCTTAATGTCAGGCCACGTTTGACCCAGCCACTAAGAATCTCCAATAAAGGGTTAAAAAATCACAGAGAAAAATTTTTATTTGAAATAAAAAAAAAAGCCATTAGGGACTCCATCTTTAATTAAAAAAATCATCTTCCGTCCGACGTAGTCCAAAACGCGATGTCCTCTCTGCTACATCCCCTGTGCATAGATATAGATGTCTATGCACCGGGAATGAGCAGACTGAGAACAATCTCAGCACTGCTACATCATCTCTGTGAGCAGGCGGGCTCTAGGACCCTGGAGCTGCACAGAGAAGACAGCTGGACTCGGCTCGCAATGTAACAGCAGTTATTTGCGAGTTTCCCTGCTATCACTGGCACAGTAGCGAGTTTCCCTGCTATCACTGGCACAGTAGCCGAGTCTAATGCAAACAATGGCAATCCTAGTTTTGTCATTGGACTCGTGCGAGTAAACGCTGGGAAACTCGCAGAGTACCGAGTCCTGCGAGTCCCTTACTACTCGCCGAGTAACGAGTCCTAGCGAGTAGATTCGCCCGTCCCTAACTGTGACTCTTCACTAGTCTGGTCAATTAATTTTACAGCTGCCTGCAGGGTGTGAGGGTACTTATTGCAAGAGAACTACAAAGAGTACATTAATGATTTATACATATCCTGAAAGGTCTTTCTGAGCACAATTTAAGGGTATTATTAGTATTATACTGAAAAATGACCTGACAGAGTCCCTTTAAGTGCAGTACAATTTACCTGTTCTTTACAGATGGATCACATAAACTGTAATCAGCCTCTAATACTAGGATCATTGCTTTTTTCCAGGACTACTCGTGAGACAAGAACAATTGTGCCAAATAAACACCTAGTCTAATATACAATCTATTTTTAAGTATTATACAACACTTAAGATATTAGAATAGGAAAGCTGATAATACGTATGATTTCTGCTATCAATGGAGATTTGACTTTTTTTACAATGTATATTTAGTTGTTATGTAGTTGAAAAAATGCTTTTGTATACTATAAGTGCAAAATACAGAAAACAAATCACTCAAAACACATTGCAAGTGAGTAGGTAAGAATAAAGGTAGATAAGAAGAAGGCAGTTGTAAAAAGAAATAACTAAATAATTTTAATATGTGCTCGTAAACACCCACTGAAATGTAAGAAGTTGCATCTCGTTCAATTTTCAAACAGATAACTATTTGACCACAATGTGAATATACCACAAACAGCATTTTCTCATAGTACTTAGACACCAAGCAACTGTACACTACATTCACCACAGTGTTGAAACAGGAAACATATGATGGTTAGAGATATCAGATCTCAAATAGATTCCACTTTTTTATTTTACGGTTGGTAGCTGTAGTATTTGCACATCATGTAGCATTTAAAGACTTGTCTACCTTTGAACATTATCCCTTTCCAACTGCTTCATTGATGTGCTGGGTTTGCATCTTTCCTTTTGACCAAGAGCAACATCTTTATGGAGTTTGCAAATTCTCCCAGTTTTGCATGGGTTTTCTGCATGTATTCTGGTTTAATTTATAGATGATCATTTTTTTACTGTTACTTTTTTAGCTGTGAAATGTGTTGGTTTGTGTGTTCCTTATGATGGAGAACTGTAACACACATGGAGAGCCATTCTTTTACTAAGGAAGGAATATGAATACGTGTGGACATTCAAAGTTGCGAAATTGCTTTAATTGGTTATATAGTATGAAAACAAGCAAGCTGAAAATTGACTTCCTTTTTCTATCTGCTGTCATTCTCCTGCAATAAGACGTTTTGACCTTCATAGTGAACAGCTGGTTTCCATGGAGGTCGACCAATAGTGCCTGGCCAAACCCTGGCACAAACTATGCACTATCTAAATTCTAGGCAAAGGATTAAATCCTTACATATCAATAACCTCTCTCCACCACACTATGTTCCATACAGCAGCCAGTTGCTCACATCCCTCACCTCCATCCCCTCCCTCTCAGCTTCTTTCAAGCTGCTTCTATAAGTATTGCAAAATCGCCAGCCTGCAGCATCAGTTTCTTACAAAGCTGCTCTCTAAATCATGGTTCACATTTTTCTCTACTGTGTGCTTGTTCATAAGCAATATTATCACTATATATAAATACAGTGAGAGCAATATATACTTCAGAACAATCAACTGGTAGCTGAATGTGTTACAGCAGAACCTTTGCTGAGCTTTTAAGTACTACTACTGCAGCTACAGCTCTGCTCACCAAAACTATCACTGGAGGAGGAAAGCCTGTCCTGCCAGAAACCAGGAAATAAAGATACTATAAATACACTGAGAATGTAGAGCAGAAAACAGATCCAGCAGAAAAAAATAACTAATATATTAAAAACTAAATGTATTAAAAAAATGTTAAAAAGCAGAAAGGCCATTAAAAAAAGTGAGGCTATATAAAACCTTATAACCTTTCACGTTTCAAACTATAAGTTAGTCCTTCTCATAGGTGAAGCATTAAATTCAAAAACAGCATATACCGTATATACTCGTGTATAAGCCGAGTTTTTCAGCCCAAAATTTGGGCTGAAAAGTCTCCCCCTCGGCTTATACACGGGTCTATATGGGGACCCATGGTGTGGTGGCTGTGGTGGGGGCTGTGGAGGCTGCAGGAGGCGGGGGGGGCTGCTGTATGAGCGGCCCCGTCACGTGGGGCCGCTCATTAAATATGCACTGCTTCCCCCTGTCAATCAGCGGCAGGGGGAAGCAGTGCATATAGCCCCCAAATGCTGGCACTCGCCCCCCCTTGTAAGGCCCCCCCCCCGCTGGTTATATTACCATCCCGGTCTTCTGATCAGTGCTGCTCCTTGGTGCTCCGCGGTGCTCCGTCCGTCCGACCTGCTGCATCCGGGATCTCCGGCCGTCGCAGGCATATGACGTCATCGCGCGACGGCCGGGGATCCCGGATGTAGCAGGACGGACGGACGGAGCACCGCGGAGGACCGAGGAGCAGCGCTGATCAGAAGACCGGGATAGTAAGAGAAGCGGGGGGGCCCTTGCAAGGGGGGGGCGAGTGCCAGCATTTGGGGGCTGCTGGGGACCCCCAGGGGGCTGCTGTGTACCCCCAGGGGGCTGCTGGGTACCCCCAGGGGGCTGCTGGGTACCCCCTGGGGGCCTGCTGTATACCACTGGGGCTGCTGTATACTACCACTGGGGCTGCTGGGGCTGCTATATACTACCACTGGGGCTGCTGTATACTACCACTGGGGCTGCTGTATACTACCACTGGGGCTGCTATATACTACCACTGGGGCTGTTGTATACTACCACTGGGGATGCTGTATACTACCACTGGGGCTGCTGTATACTACCACTGGGGCTGCTGTATACTACCACTGGGGCTGCTATATACTACCACTGGAGCTGCTGTATACTACCACTGGGGCTGCTGTATACTACCACTGGGGCTGTTATATACTACCACTGGGGCTGCTGTATACTACCACTGGGGTTGCTATATACTACCACTGGGGCTGCTGTATACTACCACTGGGCCTGCTGTATACTACCACTGGGGAGGCCTGTATACCACTGGGGGGGGCCTGTATACCACACTGCTGGGGGCTGTATACCTGTGCTGGGGTCCACCCTCGGCTTATACACGAGTCAATAGGTTTTTCCAGATTTTTGGGGCAAAAGTAGGGGGGTCGGCTTATACACGGGTCGGCTTATACACGAGTATATACGTAACCATTGCTGCAAATGGGAAAAGAAAAATACCCAAATTTAGAGAGATTGGCAAAACATATAATAAATAGCATTATTCCACAAAACAGAGATTCAATAAATTCATAAGATGGATGAAATATACAGGTGATGTAATAACCTAAAATATATGCAGTAAATCATTGTGGTAGTTGAGGCGCCATGCATCAAGTGTGAGGATCCACTTGGGTTCCTTAGTAAGTAGAGATGAGCCACCACCCTAGGATTTGTCGAATTGGGGTGTGTGTTTGTGGAATGTTCATCGAACACCGTTGAACACCATTGAAAACAATGCAGGCAAACACAAACACATACAAACACATAGAAAACACATTAAAAACACATTCAAAGGTGTCCAAAAGCTGATAAACTACTCAGAAGACACAACAAACACATGGAAAAGTGACAAGTACATATAGTTATGCGAAAAGAAATGAGGTGGAGGAGTAAAAGGAGGAGGAGACACAGATATAGGCATGTCATGTCATTCTAAAATCATGTAAAACACAGCAAGGGAACTCCAACAAGAGTCTCCATTTTTTCCAAAAATGTGGGCACAGACACCACTTAATTGACATCAATTGCCCCACAGTTGCAAGCTTAAAATGGTTGGTGAGGTGACTTTCATGCAGCACATTCAAACATCCATTAGCCTTTAGTCTCCCCATGTTATCTGTAAGATTTGTCACCAAAATCTAAATAGAGGCCAAAAAATCAATAGTTTGAGTACTTCATGCATGAACCATCACATGGATATGAAGCATAAGTCGCAGTGGAAAGCTCACTGTGCTACAATGCGGCCTAGCAGGCTGGGCCAACCACCGTCTGCCCCATCAAGTGCATCCGTGGCCTCTTCATCAGGGGCATAACTACAATAGGTGCAGGGGTTGCGATCGCACCCGGGCCCTGTAGCCTAGGGGGGTCCCAAAATTCCCTCTGGCCCATAGAAAAAGACTAATATTATTAAAGATTTGCAATAATTGGGGGCCCCGTTGGAGCTTTCGCATCGGGGCCCCTGGGCCTGAAGTTACGCCACTGCTCTTCATCCTCTGTGATTGTGGGGACAGCTGTCACACATGCTTTTGGATGCAGACCTTCCACCTCTTTACCCGCAATAGCCAGTGTGATTGGCAGGTCGTCAGTTCTCTTGGAAGTGGAAACACCTGCTGGTGTTGAGCGCTGTCAGACGTCGAGAACACCACCTTTGGATGAAGGCAACATAATATCTCCGCCTGCACCCTCCTCACAGATGAGCAGTTTGCTGGGGACACCCTACTCAACCCCATCTCAGCACAGCAGCCAGCTCTCGGTGGCTCAGATGCGGACAAGTAAAAGACCATTTCCTCCTAGCCATGACAAAGCTAAGTGGTTGAATTTCACCATCTGCAAGCTGTTGGCTACAGAAATGTTGCCTTTCTGCCTGGTGGACACAGGATTTTCGAGACCTTATGTTTGTCGCAGTGCCCCAGTACCAGATGCACAGTCGCCACTACTTCTCAAAGAAAGCTGTGCCTGCGCTACACCAGAATGTCGCACACAACATCACCGCTTCCTTGAGAAACTCTGTGTGTGACAGGGTGCAATTCACCACAGACACTTGGACCAGTAAGCATGGACAGGGGTGTTACATCTTGGTGACTGGGCACTGGGTAGCTGTGGTGACAGCAGGAGAAGGGGCTGCTGTCCAAGTCTTGCCGCCCCCACGAGTTGTGTGTCAATCTTCTGTATGTAGAAGTTCCTCCACTGCTTTTGCCTCCTCAACCTTGTCTCGGTCCTCCACCTGCACCCAAAGCCTGTATGGTAATACTACCCATGTTCTAACTGTGCAGAAGGAATCCTGCACACCTACTTACTATGTTGGCAGCAGGGTTTACGTTGAAATGTCTGGGAAATGTGAATTCACACAGCTGAGGAGTTGTGGTCAGCTGTGGAGACCGAGTTTCATCAATGGTTGACTCCGCTGAACCTGCAGCCAAAGAAGGCCATGTGCGACAATGCTGCAAACCTGGGTGCGGCCCCTATCCAGATCTCCTTAGTATTGCACAGGTGATAATTGAATCACCTGCACTGGGAATGATTCCAATTTCTAAGGAAATCCTGAAAACCTGCACTGTTGGTGTGCCTTGAGGACTGGAGTTGAGAACCTCTGATGTAGATGTTTAGTGCTGACGATGCCATTATCAGCATGACTATTTCGGTCATTAACATGCTGGAGCACACTTTAAAAACTATTCGGAGTCAGGTGGTGGGACAAGAGAAGGGGGGAAGTACAGGAGGAGTTGTATGCGGAAGGGATAACAAGATCTCCAAGGTCCAGACGGTCGGCAGCACCAAGGTGGCAGGCATGGGAGGGTGGGGGAGAGGGATTAACGAGGGAGAATTGTAGCAGCCAAACTGTTAAGGAAGGTGCAGGAGCTGAGAAACAAATGGAGGATGAACTGGCGATGGGCATGGAAGACTCACCAGATGAGGGAGATCTTGATTGTTTTGTGGACTCTACTGCCACCTGCTGCCAAAAAGGAAAGGATAGCAGAGATAAAAAAACCCTGCTGCTGAGAGTGAGATGGAACAGTCCAGGAGATGGATGGGTGGGGTCTCCAGAAGGAGAAGAGAGACAACTTCCACGTGTGTTGCAGAGAGAGACAAACCTAAAGAGACTGGATGTGGAGTGAGGAGTCAGACTGCACGATCAAGGCAGAGATCCAGGACAGAGATCCAGGACAAGGACTGCACTCGAGAGACGCCTGTCAGAGAATTCTTGGGCCCCAACGGCAACGAGGTACCTCGCAGTAAAACTCGCAGTAAAGTGTGCACACTGTTTTAGTTAGGGACAGATAGGAAAAGACTCTGCAGTTCGATATACAAGGAATAGAAAGAAAACAAACACTCTGCGTCTCGTTCGATAAAGACTGCATTTCTTTATTTAAAGACAGAGACCTTGCATTCTCGGCAAACTAGTCACAGTGGTTATATATATATATTGTATTTACTTTTGCACACGTTCCCGCTCCTTCTCCTTCTTTCCCGCACTTTTCCCTCAGTTGCATTAAAAGTGCATTTGTTTAACACTCTATGTTCCGTGCAGTCCTTGCGTTTCCCATCACCTATGGGCTATTACACTTGGCGTAGTCGGCAGGATACGCAGGCTGGTACTGAACAATGGAAGGACAGAGTGATGTTGATGGAAATGTTCCAATACAACCTGATGGGGGAATACCAGCAAGGCAACTGTCCCTGGGTGCTATGCTGACCCATATACCAAAATTTACTGGCAACAATGTACCTCTCCATGACTGGGCGCAGCGAGTGAGGGGCATGTTGAAAGTAGCAGGAGTAACTGCAGAAAACCAAGGGGAGATACTGTTGATTGCCCTTGAGGGCCATGCTCAAGAGACTGTTTTATTGCACCCCGAGAGTGAAAGAAAGACATTAGAACAGGTGGTGAAGATTCTGGAGAGGGTGTATGGCGGCAAGCCAGAAGCAGGTGATTTGCAGTCACAACTGTTCTACCGGGTGCAGGGTGAAGAGGAAGGCTTGCCACAGTATGTGAATGCCCTCCAGAGAATAATCCAAGAAAATGATGGGAGTGATGGTGTACCACGGTCTGCGCTGCTCTGGGTTCAAATAACTCACAAAAGAGTCAGTCAGCTTTTCATCCTCTTTATTCCTCCTACGCGTTTCAGCGCCACACCCGGTGCCTTCCTCAGGGATATTACAATCATTATCACCAAGGGGGTTTTTATAGCCCTTAGTCCACATAAAAGGGGTGTCATTTGTTTACTGGTGATGTCATCCTCATCATCAAAAATGGGTGGAACCACCCATTTTGGCCCTATTTTTACATAAAACATCACATACAGCTCAAAATTGTTAAAAAAGTGCTCAGTACCTCCATCAATTAACAGTCATTGTTCTCCATGTTAAATTTTTCGAAAATGAGCAAAATAGAAGCCATAGAACATAAAAAAATCGATCCATTCATTGATGGTCCAAAAAATATATATATAACATATTTTCTACTCTTGTTGGACTAGAACCTGGGGTCCTGAAAGATACAAGTGGAGCTCTATTGTTTTAATAGTGAGCACCACCAGGGATTCTCATATTAGAGCTGTTCAAGTTAAGGGATTATGTAGTTAAAAACAGCAATAAAAACAATAAATTATGAAGAGGAGGATAAGAAAGCTATAAAAATATATATATATATATATAGTAAAAGAATTTTTTATTATTATTATAAATATCAAGAAATAAAAATATCTTTAAAAATTTGGAAATTTTAGTATAGATTATAGGTAAAAGGATTAATAAAACAACTGTGTATATATTCCTGAATGGCGGCTCAACAGGAAGAAAACGAGGAGAAATGCTCCATATCAACACCCCAGGTTCTATCCCCCAATGGGGCATGTCACCAAATACAGGAGTTGCATCACAAATGTCTGGCTACATACACAAAAAACCATACATTCCTAAAAAACCAAAAAGATTTTTGTAACTGCATATTACAATCTAGACACAAGATGGCGCTCAAATGCCTTTACATAATATGATTCTTGAGGTAATTTCCATAAGAATAAATACGCTTACAAAAGGTTATGTTATAAAGAGATTACTATAAAATGCAAAAATGATGTAAAATTCTATGGTTATATGAGCCAT